>JAUMHA010412411.1:0-10706 GCA_032359765.1 Saxidomus gigantea
TTGGTATCACGTCGTTTCATCGACAGGAAATGGTATTTAAAGGTAGTGTTTGAAATTTTAGATCGATCGAAGATCGTCATAATAAAAAGGTGCACATATTCTTCTGCATAGTTTTGGGTATAGTAAATGTCTTTTTTACATGTGAACTTGCTACGTTTGCATCCCGTTAGGTTTAATATATATCTTTGTGGGTTTCCCTATAATATTATTGTAAATAAACTGTAAATGTATGGAATTTTGTTGTGCGATTTTTACATGGACGTTTTGCTTTACGAAATCAAATACATCGTCAAACATTCATTGAAGCTATAAATCAGGATGAAAACAAAACTATCTGTGATATAGATATGTAGTTTTATTATATCTCATTCAATAGTTTATGGTAAATTGTGTTCCATTTGTAGGTCAAGACAAAACAGTTATTGTCAAAACAAGAATGGAACAGATGTTATATGGAATTGTGCTGTATTCACAGAATGCTGACATTAGAAGAAGCAGTATAGTAAATTCCAACCACCATTGTTTAACCATTTATCAATCCACGATCAATCATATCTACGATCTTGAAAAGTCGCAGATTGAAAACTGCTCTAGCAGTGGCATTTCCTTTGTCGGAGATGGCCTAACAACTGTAATGAACGTTGATATAATAATGACAAAAACAGGAATTTCGCTGAGCACCGGGCATGGTCTAATTGATATGCGGTCAGTTAATATAACCGAGTCCACACAGGCAGTGTCTGTGACATACTCCAGTACACGCGAAAGTGGTAACATCACCATTGCTAATTGTTTGTTTACCAACTGCTCGAAAGGATTAACGTTGTCGTCACGAAATATACATGAACATAATAGTATACAAGTTTCCAAAAATACGTTTAAAAATGTCACATCAGGGTCTCTGAATCTGTTTTACCCGTCGTATCGTTATTACTATGCAAATAGGAAAGCCAACCGGACGGTAGACGTATATCTTAATACATTTTCTAATTCTTGTGGAGTAACAATAGAAACCTGGAATAAGGTGAATTTGACTGTTCATGACAATGTGTTTCTTGATGCAGACTGTTCTGATCAAAGTGATTGTTTCCTGTATGCGTACGCAAACGGAAATAATCTATATACGGAACCGAGGCTGTTTGATATATCCACGAACTTATTTCAGAATATAAGTAGTAAGTGTATAGCCCTTCTGAAAGATAATACACTAACAAATCTGCGTGGTACATTTGTTTATAACCAAATGATAGGGAATTCAGCAAGCGAAGGTGTTGTAGTACTGGATGCCCTGTATATCAACGTTTCGCAAAATATATTCGATAATCCGGAAACAGTGTTTGATGTTTATGCATACAAAAGAGGTAAGTGAATCGTATTATTTTATTTAGATATTCACAATCTACTTTTATATCAGAAATACGTATATTGTTGTTATATTGATACCCCTATACCAATGAATCTCGGGAAATGATGTTCAGCGTATTTCATTAAATGAACATATAAATGATTAGACAAAGGTATATTATAATCAATACGATAGATGACATACGATAGATTACTAAGGGTTGTGTTGCAACATAATTTATTTGTTGTCAATAAACTGATGTGTATACGCCCGAAGGGACATATTATGGGAACAACTGCGGCGGGTGACATGTTGTTCGCTCTATTAGTCAAACAGTTTTCATCTGATCATCACCAAACTTGCTGAACAAGTTTGTTGGCTACACTTCTCAGCCCAGTTCAATAACCAGCAAAATTGCCCATAGTACTTTTGGGTTATGACCCTTGAATTATCACAAACTGGCACATTAGCCTTTTCCGCTCTCTACGTCAAACAGTTTTCATTCGATCCTCATCAAACTGAGTGAAAATATTTGTAGTCGTAATGTGTGGGCCAAGTTCGATAACTTGCAAATTCATCCAAGGCTCTTTCTAATTATAGTCCTAGAACTATCGGAAAATATGAAAGTAGCTTGTCCGCTCTGTACTTCAAACAGGTGAACTAGCCTTGTCCTCTCTTTACAAACCTATTGACTGCCAGATACTGAGTTATTCCTCTATGATGGGCATATCTAGGGACAGTCTGGAACTCTTGTTTAAAGATACACAATCTTAACATGGTAATCGTTCGATACACATGTACCTGTAGTAATAGTAATAGTACCTGTAGTAATTTGTTGAACATGAATCGTTATTTTCACATCCTGTCGTTATTCTTCGTATCTTTTGCATAGAGACAATACGTCATGCTTGTTAATTGTCTGCAATATCACTACTTTTCTGTCTCATTGCGGGCTTTTAAATATTTATGCCCTCCTTTCTAGTAACCGCTTTGTTTCGTCGTCATGATGTCTGTTATTTAGTGCGTGAAAATTATTCAAAGAGTACTGAATGGATTGAGTTAATACTGAACACATTAATATAGGTCAAAAGAGGAATAACTCTACTGTGGCCCATTTTTAGCTCGACTTTTTGAAGAAAAGGGGAGCTATCCTACTCGCCTCGGGGTCGGCGTCCGCGTCCGCGTTGGTGTCACACCTTGGTTAAGTTTTTCGTACCACCCCACTTTATTTCAAAACCATTAGAGATATTGCTTTAAAACTTACCATACTTGTTTACCATTATAATCTTTATCTACAGACAAGAGTACATAACTCTGTCAAGGTTTTTGACAGAATTATGGCCCTATTTTTACTTAAAAAGTGTATTGAGTTTGGTTAAGTTTTTCGTACCATCCCACTTTATGTCAAAACCATTAAAGGTATTGCTTTGAAACTTACCATACTTACTTATCATCATTACCTCCATCAATAGACAAGAGTACATAACTCTGTCAAGGTTTTTCTAGGCAGGAGAAGGTAACTCTGTCAATTATTTGTTTTAAAAATAAAGGCCCTTTATTGACTTAAAATCTTGGTTTTTCGTACCAGTCCACTTTTTGAATAAACTGTTTGAGATATTACTTTGAAAGTTGGAATACTTGTTTACCATCATTTTCCCAAACATAGGCTTGAGAAGGTAATTTTGTCAAGGATTTTATTTGAATTATGGCCCTTTTCGACTTAGAAACTCAGTTAAAATTTTCATTCTTGTCCATTCTTGTTGACTTAACCATTTGAGATATTACTTTGAAAGTTGGAGAACTTATGTACCATCATGACACCTATCTGTAAGCTTCATGACACCTTTCTGTAAGCAAGAGAAGATAACTCTGTGAAAATGTTTCTTGATATGTACTTAGACATTTCTAGTTTAAGTCTTGTGTACCCTTAACTGTCAAAGTTTTGTTTTATTGGCAAGCACTAAAAAGTCGAGCGCGCTGTCCTACTGACAGCTCTTGTTTAACTATCCCCCTTTTTTTAAATACGCTTGTTGTAGAGGCCATTGCGAAGGAATGCAATGGTAAAACAGGACATTTCTAGCTTATCTTATTGAATTAACTCCTTTTATCTTATGAAATTTTGCTTGCTCGGAACAGAACTCTAAAACCATGCAACAGATAAACAATGAATGACACATTGAGATAAAAGATATTTAGAGAATGTGCAGCATTGAAGAACCGTAACACGGTATTCTTCCAATGAGGAATATGGTAACGGGAGGAACATGTGTTACAGCGAGGACCATGGTTACATCGAGGAACATGCCGTTACAGAGAGGAACATGGTTACAGCTCGGCAGTTTAGAGACGACGGTTTTGCATTCTTCAATATAAAAGATCTGCCTTTCATCATTTTATTAAAAACGCCTTAAAGGTTTACAATATCTTTTTACGTATATAATGTATGTGGAATTGAAACTGTTTTAATTTTAGGAACCGAGACTGTTAATGTCACAAATAATTGGTGGGGTAGTTCAGATGCTGATAAAGTTTACAAAAGAATTTTTGACCAACGACTGGATCCAGGATTAATATTGTTTGAAACGGACCCTGTCCTCACTGAACGTGTTATAGACTGTAGTGGAGTAAATAATTGCAGTTCGCACGGAGAGTGTGTGAGTCCAAACCGATGCCGCTGTGGATCAGGTTTGTCAATTAAGTATCTTACTTGAACATCGTCGTTCTTCGAACCGTTATCATAAAGGTTTATACCTTACAACTATCAGATTTTCGTTTCGCAAATGTTAGAAAATAGCTTTTTGAAGAAGAATATGTGTTGAGATATGACTATTTTGTGCACAAAATACAACTTTAACGACCTTTTATAATTAATCGCTTTATTTCCTCCAAAATACAACTTACAGCAGCACTACAATATGTCTCATCTCGTGAACTCTTACGCGTTATTATAACTTTATTTGACTAAAACTCTTACGTTGTTTCAGTGTTCTCTCTATTATTTAAAGCATTGTTTATAGTTTTAAAGTTACTTCAAAATAGCTGTGCCTCTTTAAAACATTTCGAAACTAATGAGTCACGTTTGATGCGTCAGGCCGTGCGTGAGAGTGTGTTTTGAGGCATTGTTTGATGTAAATGAAATCTAAGATGGTTTCTGAACTCAACCTTGTTTATATTACTACAATTAATTATTTTGTCCAAGGTTGGACTGGAAGTTCATGTATGGAATACGACTGCGCAGGCGTCAGTAGTTGCTATGGTAATGGTAAATGCACAGGCCCAGATGTTTGTGACTGTTACGAGGGATGGAGTGGAACATTATGCATTATCGCCTCTTGCAAGTACGTCTTTTTAATCGTTTTTCTGTTTTATTTTAAACATGTTATGAATACATACTGTTGTAACACATAAAACAGTAGCAAGAACTATCTTTAAAAAAGATGGTCGGCCAATTTTGAGTATATGAAAGAGATGGCTAGGTAGATTTCATAGTAAACATTCCTGTTAAGTTTTACCTTTATTCAGTCAGAAGGGTGAGAAAAATGTGCACTCTGACCCAACCCGGTACCCTTCGTTTACATGGCGAATGCTCTCCCGGCTGAGCTAACCGGCCGTTTACACATTTTCCCCAAAATTGTGATTTAGTTAGTACTCGGACACGTGCTTCAGAAAAACAAACTTAATCCTTGTTTCTTTATTAAATATGGTACTCGAAATAAGGACCGTTATTCACTGGTCGAGAAAACATAATTACTCTCATTCGTAATAAACATTAGTTTGGCGGTAACAACATAATTTATTATATTAATAGATATGAGCTATTTCCGTACTTACATTATGAACGTGAGATTGAACACGCAAGAATATTTTATTGACACTTTTCTTACGGATTATCCGATGAAAAGGTACCATAAAGAGTAAATGTTTAAAAAAAAAAAAGTTAAACATACTACTTGTTATTTCATTGGCTATTGAATTGTAACCAACTTTCGGTCAAAGGCGAGCTTAATACGGCTGTGCCGAAAATTCTTGAAAAGATCCACGATACTTCAGAAGAGTACAATGTAATATGTATATGGGTCGCGCGTGCACAGGGAGGAACATATTTGCAGAATGCTACCAAAGTTTCTGGACACAAATGTGTAAAGATAGTGTCACTCTTTCTTGTTGTTGATCAGTATATATTCTTAACACATCCGTTCATTTTTAATTCGTGTAATAGTTTAGCCTTTTACGGTTGTTGTTCGCTGAATTCGTTAATCACGTTTATGTCTTCATTCATTTGTACAAAATAAGTTAAAACTAAATTTTGACTCATTTGTGGTGATATTGGTCCGGTTTTTTAAATAATCGCATTATGTCCTGATAACATAACACAACGAACACACATGGAATAAGTGCACCTGAGTTGCAATATATTAACAGTAACTTACCAAATTTTAAATCACTGAAGATTGGTCAATTTCGAAACTCTGCTTTTTGTAAGGCGACAGAACTTACAATTTCAAGTTGTACATCTAGATGCAGCCGCCGCGGAATGATAGAAAAATGTTCACCATTGTACCTAAAGAACGCTTTGTGTCATAAAGTAAGGTTCTGAGGAACATAGCTGTGAAAATGCCTGCAAAATATCAGACAAACACCATACAATTGGCATTTCCGTGCAGTTTTAAAGAGACAAACATCTCATTCGACCCCTTACCTTTAGAGACTCAATACAGTATTTTTATATTTGCAGTATCCAAGTTTAAATGTTCAAGTATGATCCAGTTGTTATCTACACGTAAGCGGAAGCATAATTAATAAGTACACCTCTCCTTAAATGTCAGTTTGACTGTTTTCAAGAACTGATAACATTCATGTTAGACAATGAGGAAATCAACACGGAATGTTTTTTGTACATATATACCTAACTATGATTGCGGCAAATCACGATGTTACTGTATATTATAACCCAGTATTTTTTGTTTCTGTAGTAGTGTCAATAACTGCAGTGGGCACGGAATATGTGTTCGACCGGATGTTTGCACCTGTGCAGTGAAATTTACAGGAAATGACTGTAGTTCGTGTGTACCATTACATTGGGGTGCACAATGCAAACCCTGCCCTGAGTGTAAACACGGGACTTGCAATCTACAAAATGGTAACGAACAATTATTTTTCTTAATTTGTTTTTTAAATAATTCAAATTATGTCTCGATTTTGTCTGAAGTAAAGGAATGATAGAACAAAGTGTATCTTTGAATTATGCAAAACGACAAAGACAATGGACAGAAAAACACATGAAAAAATTGCACCATTAAACACAGTATATTGCACAAATGCTATATAATTTGTTTATCTCATATTTCGTTTTAGGACTTTGTGAATGTAATGGTGTAAATTGGTCAGGATACCTATGTGATAGATGTAGCGAAACTTTCTATGGTCCGGATTGCTTGCCGTTGACTAAAGTCCTTGATATTGTACCGAACCAAGGACGCGATAAGGGAGGCAATCGTGTGCATGTTTGGGGTCACAACTTTCCTGAAACTTCAGACAAGACATACACATGTAAATTCGGAACTAAAGAGACAAACGGTACATGGCTTGCCTGGAATCATGTAGAGTGTGTCGCGCCACAGCATCAAGAAGGGGCGGTTACTCTTGAAATCTCGGCAGATGGACAGGAGTACACCAACGACAAGGTAAATGCGATCAGAACTTTCCTACCTACTGTTTTCGACAAAAGATAAAGTTGAAATTCAGGGCTAGCCCACCTATGAGGGTAGAGATAACCAGATGTAGTATAGTCATGCTGTTAAAATGTACAACTAAAGTAGGTTTGCTTTCAACTGATACTGAATTTTAAAATTTCCTTTAATTGAAGTTGTACAAATTCTTATTATTATTTACAAACGTTGTATTTTCCTTAGAAAGGCTCTACGATTTCAATTTATAGCTAAAATGGATTCTTTTGCGTTTTGCTCCTGTTTGTTGTACCATAACATTTAAATACTGATAATAATACATGTACATGTACCTATGTTATTCGACAAGTGTAAAGAATAAACAAAAAGGTACTTTGCTTTGTAAAGAATTAAATTCAGAAGGTCTCTGTGTGTTTCAGCTAATGTATTTCTTCTACGCAACATGCCCTCCAGGATCATGTGGGCGTGACTTCAACCCGTCACGCGGTCAGTGCTTATTCGGTGGCTGTTCCTGTTTCCTTCCTTGGATGGGTGAAAACTGTGACCAACAGTTATTAGCTCCTGTCATAGTAAAACCAACATTTGAGCAAACCATTGAGGAGTCTTCAACATACACCTTACAATTGAATCTCCAACAAGTATGTCTAATACAAAATAACATAGTTCTTGAATGCTCCGAAATCTTAGATTACACATTTATTCATTTTTACAATTGCATATAACTTATTTATTGCTAACTAGATAAAACGTACATTTGAAGGACAGACTAAGCGTTAAGGTTGCTTAAGATAATCGCAATATAGTATTAATACAGTCTAGTTTCATAGTCGTTTTAGTTAATCCAGTAACATCTATGCACTCTAAATTTAGTATGTCGTATTAAGTATTTCAAATAAGTTACATGTACATGCATAGAATATGACCTTTACACATTTTCAGTTTGAAACGTTTGTTTTCAGGGAGACCCGCCAATCTTGTGGTCCCTGTTAATGGAACCAACGGGAATGACAATTGATGAAAGAACAGGGGTTGTCAGGTGGATTCACGCTTATGCGGACTCCTTACCTTACGAGGTGCAAGCGAGAGCAAGAAACCTGATTGGTCAAGATACTGTTACATGGAAGCTTTCTGTTCCAGTCTCGTACACTGTTAGTGTTAGCAGTATAGAACCAAATGGCGTCCTCCCGGTCCCTCGACCGGTACAAATATACGGAACGGTGGCGTTCTCTAGTCCTGAGTCTCGTCGTGTAGTTCCAATAGATATAATGTAAGGAGATATTTGTCACATACTTGATAGTTTGTCAATCTTTTGTGATTTAATTAAAAGTTACAATTGCCAATTTTGTACTTACGTTTTAGCGTTAAAGGCACACAATCTTACACCTTTATGCAATACATGTTTACAGGAAAACTGTTGCCGTACGGACGGAACATTATATTTCTAAAATTTATCGCGACTAAAATAGTAACTTTAATAGTTATATTGAATGGTCTAGGTTAAAACGAACAGGAAGGCTATCATTACTGATTATGGAATAAAAGCAACAAAATTACAACGTGTTAAGTCTAAGCAAGTTATATTTCCAATAAATTTCCTATATGGATCGGAGGATATAGGTTTCTTTCAGACAGCCTCGTAACAAATATTATACAATAGCTAGTAGTATTTATTGTTTTTCATTCATTATTGTTATTATCATTATCATAAATAATGTTTTCATATGTAGTGTGAAGAGTGCAAGAAATGGTCGTGAGACTATCATCCAAGAACTGTCAGACCCACTTGCGCCGACAATATTCAGAACATCTTATTTTCCTAGACCGGATGACACTGGGCTATTCACTGCGGTTGGTTGACGTTATAATCCTCAGATATATAATGAGCATTGATTTGGTAGTGTGGTTGGAGACGTTTATCAAGCTGTTCAAATACATTATATTGCTGTTCCAGATTTACTGTTCTCATGGGCACTACTAAACAATTATTACACTCCCAACATCGAAAATACTTCTTTAAATTTTAACATGACTCCAGAGCCACTACTGTCCTGCTAAGCATGCTGAATCCGCAATACGTGAAAGTGGTCTGATGAGCAAGTGAAGGTCGATGTATTTTGCGTGGTCAGCTTATCTAGATATAATACGGCTGATTGTTAATATGGCGAACATGACACAAGTGACAAAATTGCCTTAGCAAGTTTTTCTAGGAAGTCCATTTGATGTAGATAGCTGATTGCAAATAATGACAAGGTATTGTGCTTAGATATGCACTAGAATTATAGTTTATTCTGAATCTGTAGTTGACCTCACGTGAGCAATATAGGAATTACAGTGCTCTTATTTTGTAAAATTTAACCAATGACGTCAACACCTCAGTAGGCGTCTATAACGGGTGTTTAACAGGTGCGCTTCTAACGTGACAGTCACATATTACTTACAATAGTATTGGTATCGTCAGAAGGCATCAAGTAAAACAATTGACATGGTGAATAAAATGTCACAACATTACATATTTGTTTATTCTGGCATACATATACTTATAAATAACTGTATTATTCGTTTTAATTCAGTCTGCAAGACATCCAGGTACAAGGTCAAGCATGGTGTCAAATGTCACGTGGTCTGTTCTAGGCATGCGTTGTGAGCCGTCTACAGTCACGGTTAATCAGATGATTTTGACGGACGATGGCACTGTTACTGTTTATGGCATTTCTTCTTTAATAAACATAGGCAACAATAATGTTACCAACATATCGGCCAAGGTGAGCATTATGCTGGCTTTCTTTTTTAAACATTTTCATTAATTACTTAATCTTATTTAAAAGAGTCACTGCATAACGCTAGACAATGCTCACATGTCTTAGTATTCCTTTACTTCTACCCTATTTATTACAATTGTACTTGTGTAGTTATGATGATGTGTTAAGGCAATGGCTGGCTGCGAATTATTGGCACATACATGTAATTAATAAACTTACGTTGGTGTGACGACCATCAGCTATATCATAATATAAAAGTACACATGTTTATTGGTTCACTCTAGAACTTGTTCAAAGAGACTACTTGCTGTAGCTTTCTTCCAAATGTGCTTTATTTTACTATATTTTAGTTTGATCTTCAACAAGTTCGTTCGGTTTATATAAATGGCATTTGCGACACTATCCAACAATTAAAACATCATACAGTACATGTAAATTACTAATGTTCTGAAAGATCACTGAAAGGATAACACAACCAGCAGTTTATATAACTATCGAAATTCCACATGAATTGTTTATTGTCATTCAAAAGGATACACTTTGTATGATCTGACCGGGTAACGAACACTGATCCCCTAATGTATAAAATGGAAAATAAACTTTAAATGACCGTTGTTAATTTTCAATAGATTTAACTTAACAACGATTCATTTTATATAACAATATCCATTGGCTGATGAAAAGGGCAACTTATATACACTCGTACATAGTTCATCTCGTATATTGTAATTTTTCATCCTCTAATGCAACTGAGCAACCAGTCAAGTTCCTCTAGTAAAACACGTTTTAAGAAAAACATGTTTTAATATACGAAACGTTTGATTCGAATATATTGACTTTTTCAGGTGGATGGTTTACCAGGTGCATTCGTTAGACTTTCGGGAGCTACTGAAAATTTAGAGTTTTTTCTCAGTA
>JAUMHA010412422.1:0-22496 GCA_032359765.1 Saxidomus gigantea
AGAAGAAGATTTTTAAAGTTTTCCCTATATATGCCTATGCAAAAACTAAGGGCCCACCCGTGCGGGGTCAATTTTGAGCTTCATGCAAGGAACATTCCTACATAGTTTTATCAACATTGGCCTAGAGGTTTCAGAGGAGATGTCATTTGAATCAAAATGTTGACGGACGACGGGCGACGGACAATCATCGATCAGAAAAGCTCACCCTGGCATAGCCAGGTGAGCTAAAAAACCGTGAACAATCACCCGAAATATCATGAGAATTAAAGGTGCCGATGAATATTTCTAAACATATCATATTTTGTTGCAAATTTAGTGCACAATTTTACAAATGTCTGTTTAAATTTATTTATTTTTTTCATTTCATTTCAAAGATTCTTTAAGCATATTTTCATAATCATATATTAGTAACTACACTAGTTCATGTACCGTATACCCTCATTCAAACGCTCCCCCCTGAATAAACGCACACACTCATTTTAAATGATAAACTTGTCTTAACAGATCTGGAGACAGGCATATAAACACAGTAATACATATCAATATTGATCAATTCAGTGAATAATAGAAAACACAACACTTACTTTCATTGAACAGCTCTTAGTTTGCATTTTCGATCTGGAAAAATCACACCCTTGGTAAAAAATGTAATGCCCCCGGGGGCGTTTAAATGAATGTAAATAACACTGAAAGTACTCACAAGTGACACCCTCATGTCTCCTTCTAACATAACATGCATGCAACAAACATTATAGGCAATCAGAAACAAAATACATAAATATTGCAAAGAAGGTACTGTGCATAAGTATCTACCTGGCACTCAAAATGTTCTGTACATGATAATAAATTAATTTCAGGTGTCTGGACATAACGCACCACTGGTAAACATTCATGTAATTGTAGACAATATTAGAAAGTTTAAATAATGTGGAAGGTATTCTATATGATACAACACGCAGGTTATACAATTTTCTATGGCTTGCTACGCTACTTTCACAACTAGCAAATATAACACACAAACAAGATTGCAGTCCGTAACAGCACAACATGCACCCAGTAGCAACTTAGTCACAGTTGAAGGCATACCGGTAATAACAGTGGCAGCAGATTCTTTAATATAGTTTTTATAGCTATATTTAAGTATAAAGTAGTCCAAAAAAAGTAGACCTTTCTATTCTATTTTTTTTTATTAAGAAGTCTTTTGATAAGATTGAGTTCACTAACAGTCTTGACATTGTTTCTATATATAGTAACATATCTCTTTACCTTTTACACTAGTCACCATTAGCTTAGCTCAATTTTTCAAAACAATGTCAGGTTTAGCGATTAAAATAACCTCACAAATATCATGATTCCCTCATTTAAAGTAATCTTATTCAGTACAGACTTTGGCCTCTAACTGAAACGTGACTTAGAACCAAAATGTTCAAAGATGCACTCCATAAATCACCTTGATTTGGTGAATATTTATGCCCACTTTTGAAATTTTGCAAGCACTTAACGTGGATGCATGAAATATAGACTCAAGACCTTTGACCCTTCAAAGGTGACCTTGACCTTGAGCTGGCGTTATAGGATATGAACATGGGTTCAGCATGTCGTCTCAATGGGATGAACATTTGAACACTTTCTGTTAGTCTGATGATTGAAGTGGCACATACACCAGACACTATCAAGCAGCAAAGAGTCCACACTTCCGAATGGCAAGAACAACAACCTAAAAAAGTCCCATTTTCAGCGCCTTAGGATAGGAAGGTCGTAGTGTTATTGCTGATCTTTTGTGACCTGTACATTGTAGGAATCTGATTGTTTAGACTCACCCTATGACCCTTATTTTCAAAGCAATAGGGGCCTGGTACCTTTGATGAAAAAAACAACAACAACAAGTTGCATGCGTGGAAATATTAAAAGTTGTCGGTGCATGATAAAATCACAGTAAACTATTCATCAATTTCCAAAAATCGTAAGACTAAAAGCTGTTGAGCTCATTTTTGCTGTTCTTGAAATTTGTGGATTTGCACGTTTGACCTTATCCTAAGGCGTGGACTATACACGTTCTTTACTGCATCATACCAAACTTTATTCATCAAGATTACCTAAGCTTTTTACATTTTTCTTGGGGGTTCATGTATTTACTATCGCCCGAGCACAAAGTAAAGCATTCTAAATATTCACACACAATTTCTTGTTATAATCTGACTCTACTGTATTGAACTATCATTTCTTTAGAATGGTATTTCTAATACTATTTCCAAGACTTACACATTTATGTCAGTAAAATCTACATACATACAGCATATATATTAATAGCACTCTGAAACCTTGACCTTTCTTACCAAAGAGGTCGGAGGTAACACAAACGGCTAGTAAAGGTCGCCCCATGCTCTTCCAGCAATTTTTTATATACGAGATCTCAGAACGAAGTAGGTCAACCATAAACGTAGTATCTAGTGTTGTGTAAAATTGCTGGTGGTCCAAAAACTGTCAAGTAAAAATCACAAAAAGCAAGCGTAAAAGAATTTTTCGATGGGGACGAAAAGGGCAGAGAAGCGAAATAATTGAAAAAGCATGGAACAAAAGCCGACATTATAGTCCCCTTCTGACATTTGTCTGATACTTATGTGGAAAAAACTCCCCGCTGACGATAACACTCTTAATTACACTGCATGAAAGTGCTGTCTGATCATAGTCTGCATAGATTGCAAAGGCATTCACCACCAGCAAGGTATATCTTAAACTCAAAACATTCCTTTAACTTCTTAAACCAAATACTCAAACTATAATTTCTTAAGACATAATTATGAGTCCTAAATTATGGAAAAGGAAAGGAGGTGTGACAGAGGGCCAGAAAAAACAAACTGGCCCACAACCCTCTACGTCTGGTTGAAGGTACATAAATCCGTATGATGAATGCATGATAGATTGATGATATAAATGGGCAAAGAAAACTATTAATATTCAGCACAGCTTCTTATAACCAACCAGACATCTGAAAATGATAAAACAACTAGCATAAAAATTATCCAGAATGTCAAGCAGCGACAAAAACAAGTAGGTCAGAAGAGGACTGTGTCTAGATAAAGCGTACTAAAGCCATGGGTAATAAGGGGACAAACAATTACACATGCAACATAACAAAGTGATATGGCCCATCTCCATTACAGTATTGCCCACCTAGCGTTGATCTGTTAACGGGGCAAATAAAAGTAGGTCTTCCCATCATTCTCCAGTTACGCGCCAGGTCATCCATATTGTTTTTCATCATGTCTACCAGAAAATCCATGTCCAGCGGCAGGTAGAACTGATGCTGGTCAACAAACTGAAATGGTGCAGTGTTGCCATGGTAACATAATTGCCTTTTTGTTTTTGCTCTTACCTTTGTTTCACTGGCTGTGTTATTTTATCTTTTATAACTGCAGTTAAATGGTGCAATTTGCGTGCAATTGGGAGTTCTTTAACCTTTCAATACTTTTTGGAATACAGTAAACTTCGTTTGCTCAAACTTCATTCACTCGAACTTTTGATCAGTCATTACTCCAGCATTGTTATATGGTGTATGTTTTTAACACCTCAGTAAACGGGCAATTAAGGTAATTAGAATTTCACTTTAAATGTTGATAACAGTAAGTAATATGTTGGCATAAATTGAAGTTTGTTAACATAAAAATGGATAAAAAATAAATGAGTGACAGACTCTTGTTGCTAAGAACATTAAGAAAAACAGTGTAAGTTCTGCAAGTAAAGTTTTAACATAAAGTGGAATTAGTGAATAGATTGTGAGTTTAATAAGCTTAACAATGATATAAACTTGTTGAAATATCTTTCATTTTAAGAAAGTTACAAACATTAGAAAAACACCACTTATAGTGGAAACAATAGACTACAGGCCCCTGCAAACCTCAGCTTTGTCCTCTCAGAAGAACATTTTTCATAAAACAATGTACTGTGTTTTGTTGCAAACACGTTTACTCTTATCAAAATGCTTGAAACTTCTGATATAGCCATTTTCACAGAATTTTAGCAACCCATGACTGGTGGGCCTCAATGGCTCGAACTACCAATCCCTCAAACTAAAATTGTTGGTCCCTTTGAGTTCGAGCAAACAAAGTTTGACTGTATCTGAAATGTTAGTAAACCATCAACAATATCTTTCAAGCAATTTTATACTAACAGTCTGTGTCTACAGCATACAAAAGCACCCTGGTTACTATGGTTTATGTTTATATTAATATCACTTTATTTCCTCACACCCCTTCCCGTAAATCTGCTGATTTTGCGTTTATTTAGGCTACCTTATGCATGTATATTTCCCATAGAAATTACCATATCACAACCAAATGACATTAGGTGGTTCAGCATTACATGTACATAACATTTTAGGCAAATTTTTTAAATTATTTTTCACATACCCGAACCAAGAGAGTAATAATCCATACTAAAAGATCTATCCATAATTTCTAATTTCTAAGGTCTAAATATCTGTTATCCTCAGAACTGACCAATAACTTTGCTTCATAACCCCAAAAGACAGCCAAAGTGCATCGGCTCTCTAAACTCTCCATTATTCAAGAATAAAATATTTCTGTTCATGCTAAGAATGAGCATTCTACTTTCAAATAATTATGAATCACACTGGATGATCAATCTCAGTAAACTCTGGGTAAAGTTGTTAATTTTGCAGGTATAACTGTAAGGTTGGTCCTAAATGTCTAAAGTTCACACCCTACAGACGGTTCATCTCAAACTGACACAACAATGTCAACACATGCTCTACATTGAGGAAGGAAAGTTCCAAGTTATTTTCCAAATAAACCTTGCTACCAAGATCCTACCAAACTTGTCATAATTGAAAATATAACATATGAAATAAACTGATAAATAAACTGAAACACGAGCAATAGTTCATAATATTCCAAGAAAGTGATTTTGATTTTGGTACTGTCCCATTAAATTGAAACATGGAAAACTCTATTTTAACAAGGAGACTAAATAGACGTTGTTTATGGCATAATAAAATTTAATTTATCTTTGTATCAGGTCTGATTGACAAGTAACACTTTCTTGAAACTTGAACACTTTAACTACATGCCGAATTTCATTTTCAGCAATGATTTAATGAGGTTTCATTGTTTTGCTATGATGTGACATGATATAATGCTTTTATTTTTTTAAACATGACTTCATAAGGGTACTATAATGTGTTTCTGCTATTTTGTAAGTATTGAAAATCAGATGCTTAACTTAAGTATTTAAAAACACTTACATTTTAGTACATATTGAGAATATGTACTAAAATCAGTACTACGTGAAATTCAATATTTGCACATGAAACAGGAATTTAACGTTAATAAATGTAAATAGTCATTGAAACACTGAAATGACTTGTCTTCAAACTGTAACGTAACTTACCTGTGGTATAAATGCCAATATCTGGTCCTGAAGTATGTACAGTTTACTGGTTGCTAGGAGACCAATCTCACCAGAAGGTCTCCCTGTCAACCCCATCCTCTTGTTCTTTCCTGTAAGAAGAAAGCACTTTTTTTAATTAAGAAAATGAGGATCTTGTTTATCTTTTGTTCTCTGCCCTACCACCAAAGTAGTCTGCTTTTGTGGTCGAGTGGTTACAGTCAGTGACTTGAAATCACTGTAAGTTTGTTAACATTTTAGATTGAGGGTCATGGGTTTGAGTCCTGCTACAGACCATGTCTCTTTATGTGATAAAGTTGGCAGTTTCTTACAGAGGATAGGAGTCTAGTACTGGTTCCACCCAGGAACTATAGTTAAGCAAACTGCCTGTCTGTTCAAATGACTAAAATACAGTTGGAATGGGGCGTTAAAACTCAATACAACAACAACAACACCAAAGTACCTCATGAAATAATGTTAGTGTATACTTGCTACTTAAAGACATTTATCATGACACTGAAAGCACATCAAACTAACCACCCTTCTCATGTATATAAACTAATTAGCATATCTTACCAAGAAGGGAATATATCTGACTGAGAACCCTAGCTGGATAGACCTGTATAGGTGCTACCTCTGGCACAGTCTGCACTGTTATACCATTCTCTGCAAGCTTGTCCTGGATGACCAAATCCTCTGCCAGTATCACAACTAAAATATATTAAGACAATTTCAAATCACATACATGTCTTTATAAATACCATTCAAATAATCAACAAGAGGACAATGGACTGGTACTCTAATGCTCACCTCAGACCTGTTTTTATTATAAAATATTGAATAGACTGAAAAAAATCAGTATTGAGAAGAAGAAGAAAAAGAAGCAGAAGAAAAGAGAAAGTAGTAGAAGAAGAAGATTTTATTGATTTAAACTGTAACAGTTTCCCGTCCTATAAAACACATACATATACACGAACAATAAATAAGATTATTCACACTTTATGTTCAAAGCTACATGATCTACGTTATTCCTGATATTTAAATTACTATTCATGCAGGTGGTCTTACAATAGATTTATCCTAGTTGTCCTTGCCACAGACACATTTTGATTTCTAGACAAATCCACTAGTCTGAGTATTAACCAGTCATCTGCAGTGACAGGACCTTTGCATTTTATGTTGAGCATATTTCTTTTGGATTTAATGATAAAATAAACATGGTTCCTTTTCTTTAAGGCACCAATCGTTTAATAAGACTTAAGAAATGCCCAGAGGTCAGTTAATCAGTATTTAGAAATGTTAATTCAATTCAAATATAGAGCATCTGAACATGCCCTTTCTATCACAGCTCTCAAGTGCTCTTTTCCCCGCTGTGTATCAATTGACATTAAACACATCCCATAATTTATATAATATGAACTTTTTGTTCATCACTTACCCTGGACAACAACATCTGGGCGAGGTTCTGTTATCAACCTTCTGTTCAAAGGATCTAACTCACCAGGTGAAATGAATTTCTGAAAAAGAAAATATCCACTGGATTTTACTATAATGCTTCAAGATTAACAAAATTTTCACATTTTACAGTACATGTATATTCATATGAAATAATTTTATTTCCCATAAATCTGCAGCTACAGCGAGTCAAAACTGGTAAGTGTATTAAATAAATATCGCTGTTCATTTGATCAACAACAGTCCATTTTATTTCTCCCAAAGTCAATTAAAAGTAGAAGATAAAACTGCTACCATTTAGCAAGTGTTCTAATTTCTGCAAAATATTTAATAATACCGAGCTAAAGCTCTCACTGAACTTGATTAATACCCCTAGATGCCGAATCACACAGGTAGTTGCTGCAAAATAGCCGGGATCAATTTTGTCTACAGATGGACAGAGTGACCGATGAGCGTAATTCCAATCTACCCTCCATATACGTCATATCTTGGGCATAAAAATGTTGCAATTTTGCAATATTACTGACGTAAATGGTTTCTACTATATTTTGCTAACTGTAACTCATTAAATGTTTAAAATATCCTCCCTAAAAGGTCTACTATTACGGTATTACCTCATCAACCAGTCTCCCCAGTATATACAGTGACTGGCCCCACATGTGATAGGGCTTCCCTATCTGTTGCCTTTTCTGGCTGTTTGGTTTTCTCACCTCTTGATCTACCTAAAAACATAAACAAGAAGTTAAACCATAAAAACCTTGTGCTGTCCCATCTTAAAAACTATTTAAGGACATTTGCAAAAAGTTACCTATACCCTGTCATAGAAGTTCTTCAAACTTGGCATTTTGACTGCAAATCAAGTTTGAAACAGAAATCTGAAATTAGGTCACCGGACTTGATTTTGAATAATCTGCCCTTGAACACAGAATTATATAGATTTACTCTCTCAAGTTCCGAACACTGCTTCTAGAAATCATTACTACTTGTTTCTGTTATTGTGATAAGAACAGTTAATGTAATTATGGCCTGTTTAAGAAATTGGTTATGAAATCTAAAAGTGTCTCATTTTTTAAGAAGTTTTTCGTACAAAACAATTTTGAGTATAATAAAATCTATGAAACAATGTTTATATTACAGTTTCTTAAGCTAAAAGTATAAAACAGCACTTACATATATGCTCATTATCTACCTTATACCCATTGAAGTCCCATTTTTTAAATTTTAACACAATAAGGGCTGTAAGATTAAGTAAAATCCAGCATTGTAAGGACAATATTATCTGCAGGGTAGGAAATTACCTTATCTTTTGGTACTGCGTACATCTCAGGCATCAGGGGTATACCGTCCTCCGTCTTCACAATCACATTGTCCAACAGTGCACGGTATTTGTTTACCTGTGATGAAATCATCATTATTACAAAGGTGTGTAGGACGTGTCAAACATCAATCAGTATAGATAAAACATATTTGTTGATATTTGATGTTTCGCTTGATACATTGTATTGCATTGAATCCTGGAAAGCTTAGATTGTTCTGTCTTTATGATCATGCCCATTTTGTGGTTTTGATTCGGCATCCACCATGAACAATAAATATATATAATAATATAATAGTCTTATTTGGAAGATCCACAAATCATTTGATAAAATTCATCACGGTATTCACGGTTAAACTATGAATAGATTTTTCTCACCCGTTCAACGTCTCCACAGTAAAGTCCATCTAACATGAAGTAAGCAAAGAACATAGGCCACATATTTTCAATATTTTCAAAGGCAAGAAGTTCCCATGGTTCATAATGCAGTCTGTTCGGATCCTCTCTCGCTGTTTTGTAACCATCACGTAAAAACCTCCGGCAACCATATTTTCCCTATGAAATAGAAATTTTCATAACTGCCTTAACTAGAACTATCACTGACGGTGATGAACACCCCACTGACACAGTATATAAAATTTATGTAACATTTGATGCTTTTATTATTGGATGTGCACAACTAAAGGCTTCTGTGAAGTATAATTAAATTCTGACATGGTGTTTTGGAGATTTATAGCACAAAAGATTTCACTTTCTCAAGCCCCTGTGACCTTGACCTTTGACCAAGTGACCCCAAACATAGACACTAGACACAATAGTACCAATGATTATCTCTTCATTCAAACAGATCGCTATATGCCCTCATTACTTTTCTATACAGATAACACATATTTTTGCCCCATGTAACAACCCCAAGAGAGAGTTGCGGCCATTTCGTCACGGTACCTGGTTTTCAAAGGAAGCATCCTCCAAAGCAGCTCCAGTGACCTCAAGTTTTTCTTTCCAAGTCAGATTTTAACAAACTTGTATAACCATACTTCCTTGAACATACAAACCAATAAATAAATCTAACATATTTATGAACACTCACCATAAGCTTCTGTTCTATTTCATCTCTGGTACTCTGAATGATGTCTGGATCATCCACAGCAAAGGCGGGAAAACTTATCACAGATATAAGGGCAGCATCTATCTCCTGGTAATATACAAGTCAAAGGTAGAATTTTCACTTTTATTCTGATTCAAAGGCTATCTAGCATGAAAGATCATTATGAAAAGTATAAAACAGATATGAAAAAGGAAAAGATTTCTAATTCTACTTCTATGTTGTTCTTCTGACAATCCGTTTACGATCTTTATTATAATAATTGAAAATAAATCACCATCAAAAGGCATTTTTTCCAAGTTCGGGGATGGTGCCCTAGCCCCTCTATTTGGGGAATATTCAAGCGATAATTAGCTGAAGGGGACACTAAATCCTTGTGTACAGTCATAGTTCTGGGAAAACTGTATGATTTTAAAGAAATTTTATTCGCGGAAGACCCCCTATACTGGCCTCTGTTATAGAAGGTAAAAATGCCCAGCAACTCCTACCTTTGAGTTAGACTCTCTAGGAAGCATTGAGTGGAGTATAGCTTGGCACTGCTGGGCCTCGTCTGGTAACGCATGGATTATAGAGGCAGGCCCACCTCGAGCTCCAAATAAATCCAGCTCATTGATGGCTTCCAGAGCTGCCTGATAGGGTAAATCAAGAAGCAGTAAAATAAAATGAGATGTGCTACATACTAGGTCAAATTTATATCACTACAAATCAATAGAAACTTTGTCTACAACTTTGCAGTTGGAAACTGTAATAAAAGGTGTTTTTTTCAAATTTGTCCCATAGAAAACATAGGAAAATATGCAAGCTGTACATATCAGCTTTTCCCATACTGACAGTTCAAAATGTATTTGTTTAGGTATTAATAGATTATGTACAGTTGAACAATAATCACATGATCATTATTAAATAACTGAAACAGAAAGAGACATACTTTTGCCATTCCAATAGAGCTTGTGTTTAATTCTGGAAGACCATGATTTGTCTTGTCACCTCTTTCCCAAACACCATAGTCCTGAAACAGAAGATATTGTATTCTTCAACAAATCTGCAAGACTTAAAGTTCTTATTGTAGTTTTTACATGAAATACTTTTTTAAGGAATTTCTAAGAGATCTCCTGAATGCAAAGACATAACAACATAAAGCGTAAATATTGGCTATATTCAAGCAGTTCCTGAGACAATACATGCAACATGTCCAATTGCCCATTGAGAATGAATTCAGGCAAACTGTGTAATGAACTTTGAATGAAGTTACTCTGTTATGAAATACACATCCCTATTGTGCAGAGGACATTCTTTTTTTTCACTCATCGACAAAGCAAAATGATTGTATCAATATTTTTTCACAAAGCTGAACTCTCAAGCACAAGAGAACAGTGAATATCAGTAGACTGAACTTTGTTCTTTGAAAATTGTACTGTTATAATCTATGAAGAGACTGACCGGTGTTCTGTATGCTGTTTCTATGTAGAATACAAGGTTCTGTATAAAAGCTGCCTCATCTAATGTATACACTATTTGCAGACCTGTAAATATAAACATTTCAATACATGAATTTGAATCACAGCTATAAAACGTTTGCTTTTATCAATATGTAAGATATGTTCAATTCTAAATATTAACTTACTATAAGTGATAATGTTAGAACATTAAAATGGCCAGTTAAATGGTAGTCTGTTTGTTTTTTTAACTCCAGCTGTGTGTATGCACTAGCATGTGATCAATGATCTCTTTAGAGCATCTTCTTGTTTTTCTCATTTACAACTTTTTTTATCTGGGGTTTACACACCTTTTCAACAGTATTTAATTGAGGTACATGCAGACAGGTTACCTACATTTTGTTTTCATCATTCCTGTGAATGACCATTAACAACACCAAACAAGCTACCAGCTCTCTCACATTAAAGAGTCACTGCAGCAGCAGGGCTTGCACCCATGACCCTCCATCAGTGAGCGCTTTAGTAATAACAAGCCAACAACCTTTATCGTATGACCATGAAGGAGGATTTCTCACTGACAAAAATCAGATGTGTGCGAATACATCACTTGATATTATTGCACTATGGTAAGTTGAAGGAATCTACCCATATTTCCATTGAAAACTATCACCAGTGTGCGAATAAAACAAAGTGAAAAAGAGTTAAAAGACGGGTTATATTCAAACCTGCAGCTGTCATCTGTGCCACGAAAAGCAGAAACAACGACGTAGCATCAATCTGTAAATGACCCCATTCGCTGTCCCCAACCACAGGCTTGCCTGTGGTACTGCTGTATTTAGCGTGGAGACTGTCGTTTGGAGCTTGCGTCATCTTAAACTTTTCCAGCTTGCCTACTTGTAGCATCATACATCTCATCAGACCTCTCATCAGTTTCACCACAGACTGAAAAAATTACACATCCATGCTTTTGTAAATTCTTTGCCTGCTAAGCTTTGTTATTTCTGTTGTTGATAAATAGAAATGATAAATAGAAAATATATCTAACAAATGTGGCTGGGTTTTCAAGTTTTGACTTGGATACTGTAAATTAGATCATTTCCACGTGACAAAAATTCGTGTGCAGACAGACTTAGGCACAAATTTTATATTCACGAAAGGATAATCATTCAGTAGTAAACAAAGTGGGACATTCGTGAAAATATTGAAAATTGATTTAATAAGAAGGAAACTTCTATAAAGATTAGTAGATTTTGGTTTATACATGATTTTGTAAAGAATATATAAATAAATAATAAACTTAAAGGTCTGTCCTTAAGCATGTTAAAGTTGTGATTGTCACTTTGAACAGTATAATCAATTTAAGGGTCTGAATTGAACAGCAATTCATAACTTAGTTCAATGTAATGCAACTGACATTTCACCATAAATCTAGCTATTGAAAGCTAAGTTGCAGAGTCAGTTTAGCAATATTTTGTGTTTCACATTAACATTTTTTTAATGTGATTTGATTTGAAGCAAATTTTATAAAGGTACGTCCATGAGAGCATTTATATTAGCTTGTATTTGTGGATGAGACCTCAGCATGTCTCCTACCATGCCTATACCTAACAAAATAAGATTTGTCTGTGTCTAGAAAAGGAGATATTTACCTGACTGCAATTTCTAGTCAGTTTTAGCCAAAGGTTGAATTTGAGTGGTTGCCAAAAAGTAGGTCAATCGCAGTGACCAATGAGATCTGTGAGTGCGATTGACCTAAAAAAAATGTTAATGTGTATACCTGTTCCAGCTCGTATGCTTTAGCTAGATCCTCATCAAGGTCGGCAGTCTTACGGTATGCAAGAGAAAGTCCCCACACTGCAAGAATTGAATACACATTGTCTCGTACCCAAGCATGACTGTTGTGTTCCGAGGCAGCAAATAAGCCTGTTACAGGGTTCTGGAAAATAGAAAAAAATCAATTTGGTCTGAGAGCATGTAAAAAGGGTAATGCATGAGCTATGAAAGAGATGTACAAAATACAGAGAATTTGTAGATGCACTTGCCAACTACAATTATCAGTCGTAACTCAGATTACACACTTTGCTTAATGGTAGTGGCTCGAGTTACGGCACCGTAGCATTTAAACCTTAATAATCTTACCCTCTGGGCTTCATCTTTTCAAAAATGTTTATCAACATATTTCCCTACTCAATGAATAATTGAATGCCCTGTATATTCTGGAAAAGTTTCATATTAAATGGGACTGATTTAAAACTTTAAAGCTGCAATAAACAAAAAGCATATATAAAATAAAGGTTTTGGCAGCTTTGTATGGTAATTGTTGTATTTATGACAGATCGGTTGATTCATGATTACTGGAAACATATTCAACTACAAGACATTTTCATGCATACTGTATATTGATTAAAGCATCTAACATGCCTTTATAAACTTCGTTATCATAGCCAATCCTCATTGGATTTTCTAGAGATACCAAATATATGTAACTCCAAAATTGGAGGCTAAAGCTACAGTAGTCTATTTCCACTATGAAGGCAAACTGATTATACAAGCTGGCATTTCAGAGTTGTTTGCCTTCTACATCTCACTGGGGTTTGCATGTACATGTGTAGACTTCCAAGACAGAAATTAGTTGGGTAACACTTGTTAATCCAGTATTTAAATTTATTTATGATGTAACAAGATAGATAAAAGATGGGTGATGCTAACACAAGTCCAATTTACTAATCTATACACCCGTATCAATCATTGAAATATGAAAAATAACGAGAGCTGTCCCATAAGTGACAAATGCTCTCGAAAGAGGTGTCTCACAGTCTGTGTCCTCTCCATGTCCACAACAATTGTGCCATGTAATTTTCAAATCCTTCCATGCATGACAGAGTAACCATGCATACAGTATTTGATTACCTTTAAACTCTAAGTCTGACCTTGACCTTTGAGGTAGGGATGTGGTTCTTGCATGTGACACATCATCTTGATGTGCTGAACATTTGTGCCAAGTTATTTTAAAATCAATCAATACAGGACAAAGTTACAGTCCAGACACGAATGTGTGCATATATACAGGATTCTATAACTTTCAAACTCATAGAATGACCTTGACCTTTAAGGTAGGGACGAGGGTCTTAAAACATGTCATCTTGATGTGTCTTAAAACATGTCATCTTGATGTGTTGAACATTTGCGCAAAATTATTTTAAAATCCTTCAATGCATGACAAAGATATAGTCCGAACATGAATGCATGTATATATACAGGATTCCATTACCTATATACACTAAGTGTGACCTTGACCTTTGAAATAGGGACGTGGGTCTTGCACATGACACATCATCTTAATGTGCTAAACATTTGTGCCCAGTTATTTTAAAATCCTTCAATGCATGACAAAGTTATAGCCCAGACACAAAAAAAATGTAAGGGCGGGTGGAAGCACGGATGTACGGACGGTGTGATTTTAAAAATATCAAATTGGCATAACAATCAAAACTCTCAAAACTCTTCAGCGATGAAGGTCAATTTTATTAACCTGTTACCTGCCCATATACGGGGTGCATGTAAAATTTCATGTTTAAGTTTAAACATCTAGATTTTAAACCAATGGTGACATTTCTCATAAACCTTAAGGTTTTCAGATCAAGTCATATCCTTTGAACATACATAATGTAATAAACTGTATACACAGGTTAAGACAGGTTTGGCCATCCATATTTTTTCATAGACATAAAGCAGATATGTCGTGCTTAAACCCAGTTATATTGACATCTTTTGAAATGCTTGAAATTGACCTCTCATAGGCAAAAAAGAAAAAAGTCCATGCACAGGTTTGTAGACAGGGTGACCCCTGCGCGTGACCTCTGTAGGTAGGCCAATTACACTTATAGGAAATTATACTTTCATGTTGGAGCTGAACTGTTTGCTGACATATACAACATGCACAGTAAACAGAAAATAGCATAACTTCATGTACAGTGTTTACACATGCGTTTCTGTCGAGTGTGTAACAAAATATACCGGCTGCACTAAGAATATCTAATTCTTCATTTTAGCGTGGAAAAGTTGTAATTTGAAAAAGATAAATTGAAACAATCTACATGCAATATGGGTTGGTAGTACTGGACATTGAAAGTAAAGTTTCCACTTAGTATTATGCAATTAGGCATGAAGGTGCAACAGCTGTGAAATGCCAGATCTGTGACAGTATGAGAGGGGTCATAAATACATAAAATGTACACTACACTAATTGAGCAAAGTGCTTTAAATAGAATCAATTTAAGTTGTTACAAAAATACATAAGTCAGTAATTCATCTTTAATGGATTAAGAGCTTCCTCGACAACCACTCTCAATCTGTCATCCTAGACGGAACAACTTCTGAGCCCATATCCGTCCCCTCTGGAGTTCCACAGGGGTCAGTGCTCGGACCCCTGCTCTTCCTTGTATACATTAATGACCTCCCACAAAATATCAAGTCCAAAGTCTGTCTATTTCAGATGACACTGCAATTTATATGTCACTAACTTCTGTCAAACAATCTAAAACCCTTCAAAATGATCTTAAAACACTTGAAAACTGGGAGTTGGACAGGGATATGGAATTCAATCCCACCAAGTGTCAAGTTATCCACGTCACAAGAAGGAAACATCCTATACCATCACATTTCTTTCTCCACAATACACTACTAGAATCTGTTACCTCAGCTAAATATCTTGGCATGGATATATATCTAACGATCTCTCGTGGGACGCCCACATAAATAGGTCAACCAAAAAGGCTAATCAAACCCTAGGATTTCTTCGTAGGAACATAAAGGTCAAATCAACAGCCCTTAAGTCCATGGCCTACCAGACCCTAGTAAGACCCCAACTTGAATATAGCTCCGAAGTCTGGTCACCATGCACCCAAATCCAGATAGACCAAATGGAAGCGGTCCAAAGCAGACTTTAGCCGCAGTTTAAGTGTCACAGACAATCACATGTTATACAGTCTAAAATGGCGCAGGTTAGATCTCCGGCGTATGACTCTCAGCTGTCACTCATGTATGTCGAACACTTATCCTGTAAAGTGTTCGACAGTACAGGAAGATAGATAGAATTCACATGCACACATTGGTACGTAGGGACATGATAATGGCATCTAAGTTATGATAAAAAATTAGTCCTTGAGAGTATCCCCGTATCCTGTATCATGTTTATTGTGCTCTATATACAAACGGATTAACCACGATTAAATGAGAAACAGCCCAACAGGCATAATCAATTTGATCAAGTTTACCTGGTGTTTTAGTATAGTTTTGTTTACGAGCCGTTGGAAGTAATCCAACCGTACGCCAGAATTACTTCTGTTCCTCATTTTCTTACACTGAAAGGAACTTTTTAAGTCATGACAACAGATTTATAACGTCAAACTCAGCTGATATATTCAGTCGCTTTCAGCAACCTCTATTCCAATGTCAAGGCCGCTGTCAATAACAAGACGAATATTCGAATTTGTTACCTCAAACAAGTTACTTACAAATAATACAAACACTGATTTCTTTATTTCATTAATATATCATCGATTAATGTATTATATTCTAATAGAATACATTAATCGATGATTATTTATATTCGACATTCGAAACTGTTACTGTCGTAATTACCCAAATGAAGAAATAAATACCAAAATCAGAAAAATAAACTGACTAAAACCCGTCGCGGTCTACGGAGTTAGGTAAACCTCTTCAATTAGAAATACTCATTTTAATGTTCATCTTTTTAGGGTCACCACATCCGTTATTGATTGTAAGTGTGTTTATGTGAGAGTGCATAATTAGGTGTATATTCGTGAGGTCTCATCGTTTGCGCGTGTGTGAGGGTTTGGGTGGACGTATGGGTCTTGTCATACTTTCATGACACATTTCT
Source organism: Saxidomus gigantea (assembly GCA_032359765.1). NCBI lineage: Eukaryota > Metazoa > Mollusca > Bivalvia > Venerida > Veneridae > Saxidomus > Saxidomus gigantea. Next base: position 16,623 of record JAUMHA010412422.1, read on the forward strand.
GGAGCCAAATGGAAGCATTTTTCAAATCAGTATTTGGTATCGTCAGCCTTAATCTTTAATTTTCTAGATTACCATTAAATGTGAAAAAAAACTCTTGGTTTCTTATCTGGAAGAAATGTCAACACAAATAATGATAATATTTAAATATCTATTTATTTATATACTTTATAGACGGTTCCTGTACAAAGGATTGTTCGACATCAATAAAAATACATGTCAACTATTTCGCATCTATAGAGGTGCCGTTGTTCAGAGTATCGGACTCCATACCCGGGTATCGTGGGTTCGAATCCCGGCAGCGACATTTGACCGCGACCTTCATTATCCTTCATGTAAGTTGCAAGAAATTTTGTTCTACAATCGATGTAGTAAAAATAAGTTTTAGCTTATTGACACCAGCATACAAGATCAAATACAAATAAAGTAGAGGCGATCCAACGTCGTGCAATAAGATGGGTACCTGTCTTGAGTGTCACTGAAATACAAGAAAAGGTTTTGGCTGGCATTTACTTACACATTGCAAGTTAGATAGTACGTTCCTTTTTTAATCAACAAAGACAACGCTTGCTTTTTCACTACTAAAGAAGATTAACATTGATCTTAGCAACAGTACAGGAGGTAAACGTTTCGGTTCCAAAAGATGACGAGAGCCGATACTCTTTAACAAGGCTTTCATGTTACCCACTATTACTAACAGGGTTGGCATAAAACCCGGGTTTTATCATATTGCCCAGCCCAGCGGGTAATACTGGGAAAACCCGGGTTTTACTGGGTAATACTGGGCAATAAAAATGTTGTGTGGCTGACATCTTTATCCCTACTAAAAGACACAATTAAAGTCACCTGTACCTGTAGAATTCCCACTGCACCAGGGCATTGTCTATTATGAAATGATTAACCATGAAAACAGCATGGGAGAATTGGTACAGGTAAGGAGATAACAGTTAAAGAGTGAACTCAAACTCTGCCTTGAACAGGTTTTCAGCTTGACATTATGTATGAACCATATATTAACAATAGCCCCTTTCAAATCTGAATACATACTAATGGTTAGTTGAACTCACATTTAGTATTTAGTGATAACTTAACTTCAGTCTTCTCTGTATGCATAGTTTTTCTGTGTAGGGAGGTTCAAACAAGAAATATCACATATCAAGTGCATAGGATATGTTGCAAGAACAAAAACCAGAACTTGCTCCTGCACTGTTGGCATTCATCATGATTCATGTGCAACGAAGTCAAAGGCTTTGACCAGTGAAGTGACAGTTAAGAACACACCAACATCTGTATGGTGGCCAAGTGTAGAGAAATCTAGTGCTGTTGATCCAATGCTATGTCCTTTTGCAAGGCATCTCTTGAAAATGCCTGCAAGTTCTGCCTCGATTGAAAGGATCTTCTTAAACTTTGGTTTTATCCAGAACAATCTCAGAAACAAATTGGGCATTCAGAAATATGCAAAGTTAGTGTTTTGTTACAGAATGCTGAGGGGAAAAGAGGAATTAGACTGGTAGTCACTGTTTAATCATGTATAATATTACTTGATATGAATCAGAGACAGTGATTGTGTAGTTATTAATGTCAGTTTGTGATTTAGTCTGCTTAAAATTGACATTTTGACATGGGAAATGTACACATCATGTAAATAACGTTTCACACTAAGTTCAAAATAAAAAAAATATATTTTGTGTAGTTTTTATCAGATTCTTACATCCAAACATATTCATAATACACTATATCATCTATGTACTCATTCTAATGTAATATAATGTTAAATGAGGCAATTAAACACCAGTACAGTTGAAAAAAATCATGTTTTAGTTTTTAAAAAATCATATTACCCAGTATTGCCCAGGACTGCCGATTTTAGGGATATTGCCCAGCCCGGGTTTTCCCGGGTGGGAAAACGCGGGCGGGCAATACTCTGCCAACCCTGATTACTACTAAATACAAAGGTAAGCAACTGTAAGACATAAATCAGTTCTATAAAATCGGACCTGTTACACCCTTGGAGACACATGCATCACAAATTGCTTTTGGGCTAGTCACTATTTTCCAACATTCGACTGATGTTGATCAGGTGCAACAAGTACCCGATGATGGGCCAAATGCATTCATGGGAAGGTTACGTTTGTTAACTTATGAATAACGACACTGATTTTATCACCAAATATTGCCAGTAAACTTCTAGTGTGATCTGCAGTGTTCGTCGTATTCTCAAACATCATTGTTTACCAATGAACAACGACTCTGTTTTAATCAGCCTATGTTGTAAGAAAACTTCCAGAGTATGTAATCTGCAGTGTTCATCCTTTTCTCAACCACCTTCAAAAGACAAATATTTATATAAACTCCTTCAAATATGGCTTTGTATCAGGGTCCTCTTGCAAAACACATGCAACTACTTCCCAAAATTCGTCAGTATCTCGACATGGACAGCGTTACGTAAAACCTTGATATTTCGAAAGCATATGATACGGTGCCTCTTTATGAGGAATAATTTCAGTGTCTGCAGTCCGTTTTGGTCACGATAGTACCTTACCTAATGTCAAATGGAAAAGAGCACTTCAATCCAATAATACTGTTGATGCATGCGTAACTCAAGGGACAATGCCTACTCTAAATTTGCCGTATAACTGTCACAGTCCTGTCAAATTCTACCATCGTCTTTTGTGCTGATGACTGAATGTTATACAAATGCGCAAATCATCAGCGAAATTCGTGATTTGGCGACAAAAGGAGGAATTAAGCTACTGTATACGGCTTTAAATCGGCAAGACCAAAATCACGACAGCATTGATTTCGTTCACGAATTACCTATAGGTCAGGGACATAAATTAGGTTATACATGAACAATGAAATTGCAAGCCGATTATATTTTATTATTGACAAGCATTTTTACACACACAGGGGTGTAATTGTAATTATCCCAAGCACCCAAATTTAAAGAAGTTTTAATATATATCTCCCATTGATTGTTCGATGCCTTTTAAAATTCGCGAAAACGCGGTTTTCGTGGGTGTATGAGGATGCGCCAATTTTATCCCGTCTAAGAAAAGCCAAATTTTTGTCCGCCGATTTAAATTCATATTCAGTAATCGAACGGGAGTGCTTTGCCAAGACACTGATTTCCAGTCGCAATAATCGTATTCTTAAACAGGACAGTGAAATCCTTATACCGAGCTCTAAGAAGACAGACTAGGCCCGCTGTTTCCTAAAACGTAACAGAAGGAATGTAGGTGACAGCGTATCTAGTGCTTGTCTGATCCACCCTCGTTTTAAGATCCATCTCCAAAGACAGACATCACTAACCGTCTTGAAAGGTACAACAGGAGGGTGGTTCGTCACAGTTCGTCCGAATTACACCTTAATTTTTTATATCTTCAGTTGAATTAGAGAGGTCTTCAATTGATTTATTTCGCGCTTTAAATCTATCTTTGATATCATCAATTGAATTAGGGAGCTCTCCAAATATTCAAAGACCTCTTAAAGTATTATCGTTCCATTTACATGACTATATGTTAGCTTGAATATGTTCTCGATACTTACCCATATGTATAATAAAAACAACTGCATTAGCTTTAGGGGCCCAGTTTAGATAAAGTTTGTTCATGGACCTATATATACACAAGTGTGCTATAAAACTATATTCAATACCATGTAATCTTGCAGGTTGTCTCTGTTCAAGGACATCTGTAAAATTTACTAACTCTAAAAATAGCATTTCTTATCATATATGAATGTTCCTGTTCCACTTCGTATTAGTCCCGATTAAGTGATAGTTATTGACAATGGACATAGTCGGAGTTATGCTTAGTTTAATATTGTTTTTCAGTATAGTTTTTGCTAAGGGTTCAAGCCAGAAACTCAAGGATTATGATGACGTTTCTTTGATAATGACGGAGTTGAAAAATTTGAAGAGCACCCACAGTGAATTTATAGTTAGGTTGGCGGAGATTGATGACTTGAGATCTAGTGTAGATTTCTTGGAGGCCAAAGTGCAAGGAATAGAAAAGGAAAATCGGGAGCTGAAAGAGAGAATAAAAAAACTAGAAAGGAGCAACTCTGAGGTAATACTGATGAAACCTGTAGATGCTGTTTATAAGTTACTTTTTTGTCATAAGTATATCGTTTTACACCTGCGACCCTTTTCCAAATTCGACTGGTGATATTATTCTGATAAATAAAACTGGTTAAAGAAACTTAAATAAATTATTTTGAGCCTATAGGTTATTGTCCAATGTCAGCTCGAATTGTAACTAATGTCGTATAATTATGTAGATAAATACATGCGGTGAAATAAGACTCTTGCATTAGGAGGCGTGATAAGTGTTTTATGTCTGTTTTCAGTGGATTAACGAAGCCAGCCAGTCATTATCCGACAATGTCCATCAAATTCCAGACGGCACGAATCGCTCGATATCCTATGACACTGAGGCAAAAGTCTCCACGTTTCAACAACGGATACAAAAAAGTACTTACATTTAATATTGCTGCAGATAAACTATTTGAAATAAAAGTTTATTCTACTTTCTTTATTCGTTCCTGCAGCAACAGTAATTGTTCTGACTCGTAATTTGGCTGTACTGAGTATTGAGTAGTGCAACAGGAAAACCAACATTTTAGTTTTGATGAGTATTGATCATGAGCCGGGTTTTAAAAAACAGTATTCGAACTTTGCTACCATTTTTATCCAGGTCAGTAATAGCCTAATACTCCATCTATCTAACGTAAATGCAGTTATAATGTATATATATATATTTCAAAGCATTATCACAGATTCGATTTCAGGTTGGTTGATCTGAATTCAGTTACATCCATCGCAGATGATATTGGTTTGTTTCAGATAAATTAACAGCTTGAACGTAATTATATGGTTGAATTTGTATTAGTGAGCCATTTTGTTTATTAAAGTTATCTTTATACATTTTTGTCCGTAGGACAGGTTCCAGCAGACAGTCAGGTGGCATTTACAGTCGGCGTTTCTGCCCGTGATTTAGTTAACCTCGGAGATCATCACACTATCATATTCGACAGGGCGATAACCAACATAGGAAATGCATATCATACACACACTGGTATATTCGTGGCACCCCAAAAAGGCGCGTACGTTTTTACACTGAACATGATGGTCATAACTAGACACGAACAATACCTTGAAATCGTTTTAGACGGTATTGCGGTGAACGATATCCTTGCCACTGCGATATCAGAGGGGGACTTCATGACAACAACAAAGCAATGGATCCTTGAGGTCAACCGGGGGTCTGAAGTATGGGTCCGAACAAAAATCGCCGGACAGATTCATGGGACTATGCATTCCTTATTTTCTGGTTTTCTTTTGTTTCAAACAGAATAAATTTTTCAAAATCATCTCATTTTCATTTAAAGAAGTCTTAAATACAGAAATCAAAACTTTAGCTCGAATACATATTGAACCACCTGGCTAGTTACAAAATACACCCAAAGTTGATATATATTCATAAACGTAGCGGTTATTATACGGGACAGGTGTGCCTTAAAACCAAGTGTGCCAATATCGCCTTAAGGCACACCTCTCCCGTAAAAAACTATGAAATTCCTATTTTCATAGCATAATACAGTATATATATATTCTGACAAACTAGAAATAACACTTTTGGACTTTGAAGACATTAATATTAATTAGTTCTTCAAACTTCTTTAAGTTCGGCCAGTGACAGTAATAACGTTTAAAGTATTTGTTTCTTATATCACGTTATTGCATATGTTACTATATATAGTATCAAATTTGCCTTTGATTGTCGGTGATATGCTTTCCATGGTATTTATCTTTATGAAATAGTATGAGTATTGCAGGAATGTGCGTTTTGTATCTACTTGTCTTATCTTTTCCCA
>JAUMHA010412423.1:0-10706 GCA_032359765.1 Saxidomus gigantea
TATATATATATATATATGTGTGTGTGTGTGTGTGTGCATGTAAAATCAAGTGACACTCCAGGCAGGGTCAATTTCGAACCTGGGGATTTGTTTGTTTAACAATCTTGGCAGAGGTTCAGAAGTGAATGCCATATGCTTAATATCTTAACTCTGTGCCAGGGCAATGATACATGCCAATTATCTAAGCTTTAGGCCTTGTGGTTTCAGAGATGAAGATTTTTAAAGTTTTTCTTATAATAAACCTATATAAAACCGAGGTCTACTAGGCAATGCTACTTGCCAAATATCATTTAAAGCGTTTCAGAGAAGAAGATTTTTGAAGTTTTTACTATATAAGCCTATGTTAAAACAAGCGACCCCCGGACGGGGTCAATTTTGTCCCGGGGTCATGATTTCAACAATCTTGGTAGTGGTCACTCAGACAATGCTACATGCTTTATAACCAACTTCCATGACTTGTGGTATCAGAGATGAAGATTTTTAAAAGTTTTTCCTATTTAATTAGGCCTATGTTAAAACAAGAGTCCCCAAGAGTCAATTTCGACCAAGGGGTCATAATTTTAACACTCTTGGTAGAAGTCTACTAGGCATTGACATATGCTAAATATCTGAGTTCTAAGCCTTGTGGTTTCTGAGCATATTAAAAAAAAGTTTCCTACATAAGCCTATGTAAAAACAAGTGACCCCCGGGCGGTGTACATTTTGAACTGATGTTTATATTTGGAACAATGTTGGCAAGGTCCACGAGACAATGCCACATGTTGAATATCTAAGCTCTAGCTTTGTGGTTTCAGAGAAGAAGAATTTAAAAAAAATTCCTATACAAACCTATGTAAAACTAAGAGACCCCTGGGTTGTGTCAATTTTGACCTACAGTACAGCCTAAGCGGATTCCGTTTTTGCAGTGCTGTAGTGCGGGAGGTTTTACAACGCAGGAGCAATAAATCCACGCGGCATTGCCCAGCGTAAGGATGTGGATGCAGCATCTATCCGCCGCGTGGGGTATTTTACGAGATGCATATATACCATATCGCGAGACGAGGCGTAAAGGATTAACCTTTACCTTTAAAATTAATGCATAATTCTATAAAAGTATTATGAAATATAATGGTAATGTCAAATCAAAACTAATATTTATTTTTCACGTTGAAAGATGTGGTGTCTCATAAAAGCAATGCCAAATAAAATTAATAGGAACATTGTAGGAATGAATTCAGTTTTCTATCAGAGGTGCAGAGCTTGGATTTCTAAAAGGCAAATAAAGTTACTGATCTGTTCAAGTGGTCAAAGAAAAGGCATATGTGAAGTAGGGATGTACAGGTTTTGTGAGCTGACAGATTAAAATCTTTGACCTTAAGTTGTGACAATTAATTACCTTGAGTCCGCATGGCCAGCTCATTGTCTCTACATATTAACTTGATACGGTCAACATGCAACCACAGTTTCATCATATTTCCTTCAAAGGGTTAAGGAGATATGGAGCAGACAGGAAAATCAAGACTAAACAACCTTAACCTTAAAAACATTTTACCTCAGTTTCATCAAAATCGTTCAAGGGGTTAAGGAAATATGGAGCGGACACAAGTTTCAAGACTCAAACCTTTGACCTTAAGTTGTGACCTTGACCTAAGTCAGCCTTAAATCAGCGTGATGGGCTAATGTCAGGGGATTAAAATATGACTGTTATCAAAGTTTTAGAATAACTGGCTGTAGCACGGTTGGTTTTCCCACAGCATGGCTCAATCTATTTATATATCATCAACAGGTTGCATGCAACCTTCTGAGCAAGTCCTGTGAAATGCATTTGGAAGTGTGACCTGTAGAGTGTTATCAAGGTTTTACAATAATTGTCTGTAGTGTAGTTGGTTTTCGCACAATGTGGCCCATTTTCTATACAAATCATTCACATGTTGCAGGCAACCATCTGAGCAAGTTTCATGGAAGTCAAATCAAAACTTTGACCTGTAGAGTGTTATCAAGGAAAAGTTTACGGACAGACGACAAACAAGCCACTATGGCATAAACTCTGCTGGACTTGGTCATGCCAATTTTGACTAGTTTAAGGGCCATAACTTTATCTTTTCTGAGGGAAGCAGTCACAAGTAAGGTCCACAACTTAGTTGCAAACGACAGAAATATATTGCAAAAACATACAGGGGCAAAACTATATATCCCGTTTCCCAGCCCTCAAAGAAGTGACATATAAACAGCATCTACTTTAAAAATCAATTTAATCTGATGACATTTTGAATTTTGAGTTGTGACTTCAGATGAGAAGATATATTTTGTTTTTCCACAACTGTCAGATAATTTGAAAAACAAGCCTCATCTTTGGTATGCATTTTAGAGCCAGTACTTTCTAACAAGAAATTTTGAAATTTTCTGTGTTGTTATCATGGCAAACATATTTTTGTATACCGGTATATAAATTAGAAGAAATATGTCACATGAACTATATCTATAACCTGAAAATAGCTCCAAACACTCATCATGAGCTTTTGATGCCAACGGGAGCTTTTAATTTTCACTTATTAATAAAGTGAAGTGTTAAATCTCTGGAAACTTGCCTGACAAATATGCCAAATTCAATGACAGTATAGTGGATAGTAATTTGGTTAAACTACAAACTTACATCTGACTTCAATCTTCAAATCTTTACTTTGCTGTGTCTGCTGCTGTGATTTGATATTCGTAGCAGTACATCTGTAGTATCCATCCATCGATTTTGTGAGGCCACCAAGGTCAAGGACAGAGGTCAAAGAACTATAGGAGTTTGGTCCTGTCCAACTGTATCGACAGTCCCAGCATTCAGAGTTACATGTTATACGTGGTATATCAACATTTTCATCTTCTCTGTAGGCTGTGGTAGCAGGTGTGAATGACATACTTCTTGGACCGTCTATAACAGAACACAATGAAATATAAATATAAATTAGCAAATATCATATAATATGAGAAAGAAGAAGAAAAAACTTGCATCATCATGCAAAAATGTACATTCATTTTGGAGTTCTGACTTTAGATTCCTCTTCTCCTATGTACATGTATTATAAATACAAAGTCTCAATGTTTTATCTCAAGCATTTATCATATGTCCATCAACACAAACTGAAAAAAAAACAGATTTGTGCTATATAATATTATAAGCAATTTGTAAATAATTGTTTTGAAGGATCCATTTGACAATACATCTAAAAACATTGTATCCATCTAAGTTTCACCTCATTTCTGACAGAATGTTTTATATAGTTACAAAAATTTGCACAAATAAACATTTGCGTGTTGTTTTCTATTCATTTTAATTAATATTCATGTACTACAAATAACAACTGACTTCACATTTGCATATTGTTCTCTGTTTGGCATTTAATATAGATCCAATTCGATAACGCTACTATTATCGGAAAATCCCATTTCAACGTTTTAGTTGATATAATGGATAAAATTACGGTGCATATTCAAAAGGCCGCCATAGCGTAGAGGTTAAGGTGTCTGAATTCATTGTCGCCGGATGATAACGTATAACTGGAATGCATTTTTTAAAGTTTCGTTATGTTCTTTATATTCCCCTTTTTTGGGGAGGGGATGGGAGGGGGCTGTTTCGTGACCATTCTACTTGTTATTTTTCATTATAACTTAATTAACTTCCATTACAGTTTTTACAATTTCTGCACATATACACCTTTAGCACATTTTTTTCTGCCATAATCTTGATCTACATGACTTTTCTTCTTTAAACATACCATCAAGAATATAGATAGAATTATGAGTTCATGTTACATTTACTTCTATTAAAAACCCGTACATTTTGTGAATAGTCAATAGACTAACATGGATGCAAAATCTGAAAAGTGAAGATAAAAAAACTTCCGCAGCCAGGACGTGAACTCGGGATACCAAGTTTCGACGGCCGCCGATTTATCCACTACGCTATACGTCTTTGGTGTTATGTCAAGACTCTATTTGCGTACATATAACTTTTCAAACAAAGTATGAAGGGATAATTTTACACCTGATTACCCTTTATCCCTTGTTTATGTAAACATGATAATAGTAGAAATATCGAATTTTACCTATACGTCATATTTTTCTTCCCAAAACATTTACACCAGACAGTTTATTATCTTTCTGTTCTGCATAACATAACCTTTCCTTAATTCTATGTTTACTAATCTTCCCTTCTGCCCAAGATGGCCTTATATCTCTCACCTGAGACCTCTAGAGTGTAAAAAAGGGATTTCCTTTGATTTGACTGTTTGACCTAGTTTTTTATCCCAGGTTCGAACTTGATCTAGAAAATTTCATGATTATTTGGTAGCAAATGTGGACTCTATAGTTAACAAGGGTTTTCATTGATTTGACAGTGTGACCTCTTTTTTAACCTTAGGTCACCCATACTTGAAATCATTGGAAAAAACATTCTGAACAATTTTCAGGATGATTGGGTGGTAAATGTCACCTCTATTGATTACACAAGAATTTTCTTTGATTTTACCATGTGACCTAGTTTTTAACCCCAGATGAACAATATTCAAACTTAACTAAGATTTTATCAAGACAGATAATGCTCATCAGTTGTATACAAATATAAAGATGAAATGTTGTAAAAAAAACTACAACTTACAAAACACATTGACGGTGAGATCTTTTGTCCTAGGAGAACCTCGTGATCTTGTTGCAGTGCATGTATAGGTTCCAGCTTCCAAACTTTCTAATGAGTCCAGACTTAGATCTGCTGTGTGACTAATTACTGACCCCTGGCCTATTTTAGTCCATGTAAAAGTGCATGGTGGATTACATACAGCGGTACATGTCACATCATTTAGCATTGAGTTCTCTTCTTTCTCATAAGCTGTATTTGTAGGGTTGAAGGCCATGTTTTCTGGCCCATCTATGTAGAAATAGTACGAAAAATAAAAAAATAAATGAATTATATATAAAAAGGTTCCACACACTAAATACCAAAGTAAACAATTTAAGTCAGCTTTAAGCAGAGAAATTCAACATTTCTTATAAATTCTTCAGCTTACACTTTTAACTGAAAAGTCTTTTCAAACTGTTTCCGGTTTGTGATGAATCATTGGATCATATTTTTTGAAAAGCTTTGGTTTATACACATGCATGTCAAGTTTCATTAATTTGTACAATGTGGTTTAGTGAATGTTGTTTAAGGAAAAGCAAACAGATACTTGCCAAGTACATGAATGCAAAGCGATACAATGTCCTGTACAAAAATGTAAAGGTGGTGAAAATGAAACTCTTACTTACATAGAACATTAGGAGAAAAGAAATCACTGCTGACAGATGTATACCCGTCAGTGACATTTTCCGTAGCGGTACATGTAAACTGTTTACTGGCATATTCTTTTACAACATTTGATACACTTATTGTCTTCTTGTTGGTAGAGTATGTATATCTAGAGTCACTAGGATTGTCTACATTGTCAACTCTCCAGGTGTATATAAGACTTAGACCATGGTTGCTAGGCGTGGTTGTTGAAGTGCTGCTGCAAGTTAATGTGACCCTCTCTCCAACAGAGGGATCTTTATCTCCTGTAATAGCTGGTTTTGTAGGAACACCTGTGAAACAAAGAATATGCATGTAGAATATGCATGTACATGTATATAGACTTACATGAAGACATCAAAGGTGGACGTGGTTGTTGCCCTCTCTCTAACAGAGGGATCTTTATCTGCTATAATTACTGGTTTTGATGGGACACCTGTAAAACAGAGAACATATATATATAATAGACATGTATATAGACTAATTTATTACCCTTTCACGAAATTTGCGGTCTTCTGATTGGTCAACGATCCGTAAATATATATTGATATTTACGGGCAAGCCGGTTATAAACACTTGACATAATACCGCCAAACGGCTCGGATAATATAAGTCCAGGCGGGTAATATGTCCCTTATACCTACAAAAACCAAAGATCCAACATAATAAAGATATCAGAGCGGGGAATGGTTGTTTAAATGTTCTGTAACTGTCTTGCAATCTATAGTTTGGTGGTAATATGCTCAGTAAATTTAAAAACGCAACAAGTTTTAAGTTAAATAGTTTAATTAAACGATTTTATGGGAAAAAAACAGCTGCTAGGCTATGATCTTGTGGTGTAGTTTCCTTAAACGCGACATGAAAAAGATTGAAAGTGCAAAAATCAGTAAAATCAATATTTATTTTTAAAATTTAATTCTGCTATTTTTCGACAAAGGTTATCAAAGCAATATGTTAAGAAGTAAAAATCTGGTATGTCTATTTATTTTGTAATTTTGTTAAAACTCGCTACATTCCCCTTTTTTGGTAATGAAACCATTATTTTAATCATCAAATTTGTAAACTGAACCCATTTTCTGACAAATTTTGAATGACTTAAGCGATACTCCGTAAACATGGCAAATATTTCATAAAAAAATATGCCCCTAAGAACATTTTTCATTCAATTTGGTGCAAAACCTATCGCAACATGTTATTTCAGACTTAAACAATACTTTGGATCTAAAAATATTCACGACTTATTCTCCATTTTCTTTTATTGAAACAGTCAATGTTGATAACAATATGCCAGCTGGCGCTTTTTTCTCACACAGTATACATCTGAAAATGATCTCTCCGTTAATGTGAATACATAAAGTTTAATTTTCAAAAAGAATATTCTAGTACTGGTTCTTCCAAGGAACGATTGTTTAGTAAACAGTCCAACTGTTAAAATGATCCAAAACACGGTTGGAGCGAGCGTTAAACTTCTACAACACAAAATGTAAGTGTTGCGATTTTAAATGTACCGAGTATAGTATTATGCTGTAAATTTTGCAGCCAATTGTTAAAAATTAAAAGATGTGTTAACTGTTAAATTAAGTAAGCTAATGTAACTTTGGTACCAAAATCATAAGAATTTATAGTATAATTTTTGTATTTTATTTTAAAGTTTGTATCATGCAGTTTGGTTCAATATTTAACGAAAATTATTTTTTCTTCCAAATAAAATTTTCGCTGAATGTCATAAATCTTTTCAAACTCAAGGACTAAATTGTTTTATTCTATGTGATTGATCAGCACGGTCATCCAGGCATTACATCGTTGCACGAGGCATAGCAACACTATCTTAGGTGAAGACAACCACAATCTTGTTAATAACTTATTGAACGAAGTTATTTATATACAAATGAAACAAACTTCTGTTCTATTTTCTGATTTTATCAAAAACAAAGGAAAGTGTTAATTCTTAAATGTACTAGATCTAGTGGAAACAAGAGGCCAAAAAAGGGCCAGTATCACTCTACTGGTCTGACCGGACTGTTCTGGGTAAGATTTGCGAAAATGTTTTGCAATGTTATCAAGGAAAAGCTTATAGAGTTCAGTGTGACCTTGACTTTAAATCACTGACCCCAAAAACAATAGGGATCATCTAAATGTTCTAGGGAACCTTCTGAACAAGTTTGATGAAAGTTGTATGAAAACTATGACCTGTAGAGCGTTATCAAGGAAAATCTATCACTGGGTAAGATTTGCGAAAATGTTTTGCAATGTTATCAAGGAAAAGCTTGATGTGTTTTTGCAATGTTATCAAGGAAAAGCTTATAGAGTTCAGTGCTTATAAAGGTCACTGTGACCTTGACCCACTAACACCAAAAGCAATAAAAAAAATCAGGGCGGTTCTGAACTGGACCTTGACTTTTAGAACAAGAGGGCCAAGATAGCCCTATACCGCTCACGTGACTACCATTGGCTACAATACAAGGGGTCATGACATAATTCGTAGACGTCCACTAAACAATGCTAAACAGGCAAAAGCTCTGCCTGTGGTCCTTGTGATTTTCCCCCATATATAACCATAAGGAAATCAAGAGAACCACCCCCGCCCCTTCCCGGGAAGGGTTAATTTTGACCCGGGGATCATGATTTGAACAATCTTGGTAAAGACCTAGCTCAGAATGTTGCCTGCAACATGTAGAAGAACTGTGTAGAAATTGAGCTACTTTGTCCAAAAACCAACCCTGTTACATTATTATTGTAAAACCTTACTCAGAGCCTCTTGTCAGTCCAGTAGAGCAATACTGGTCCTTCTAGGCCTCTTGTTCAATATAGCTTGATCTTTAATTACGTAGGGGAGTTGACAGTGGTCATTTTGTCTGCAAAGCCTATTTCATATCAGACTTTTTTCTGTGTAGATTTTCAGAATGGAGTTAGGACTATGCTTTTTCAGGGTGGGATTGCACATAAAAAATCTGGAAATGCAAGTTGGTTCAGGGTGAGGTAGAATTCCATGCAGATTTTCTGTCGCCTCATCTCGGGTATTTTTACTTACAAGTAATGGAAGTAGCCCTAGCCTTTCGGGAGGGGAAACAATCACGCATTTTTTCAGTTTTAGGGGAAATGTATGAAACTGACTTTCACAAAGGGTTTAGAGTACATTCAATTCTGTTTAATTGTTTGGTTAAACTTAAAACGCATAAGAAAAGTGCAAACTTATGGACACATTTTTTTACTCGGTATTTAAATCATGTCAAAATCTGCTTGAACATGTCCCTGTTTTTCCTCTTTTTTTAAGAATAGCCATATTTTCTGGAACGGCACTTTCAAAATTAAGCTACATGATTTCACTAAATTTATTTTGATTATTATGCTTATAAAATTACCAAACATTCCTCATTTTATTAGTTTTCTCGTTTGTATTTTAAATTTTACTTTTGTCAGCATTCATCGATGCAGCAAGAGGCAAGTAACAAGCGTACAACGGATAAAAGTGAAACAAGTTTTGCCGCCGGAAGTAATAGAAACGGTGGTAGGATATACTTCTTTGTTGCAAATACGAGGGATCTGATGTCGTTTTTACTGAATCTGTTTTAATTTTGACGTGTAATTCTCAGAGGAGAAATTTTCATTTCGAAGGGACATTTTCTGACCCAAATAGGGTAAAAACTAAGCAATTTGGCTATAAAGTATCAATAGGCCCAAGATCGCCCTATATCGCTCACCTGGCTATCATTGGCTATAATACAAGGTCATCAATAGCTGAAAGGGTGAATTTTGACCTGGGTTATATGATTTGAACATTCATGGATAATGTCAACTAAGCAATGATAAATGCCAAATATCTAAGCTCTAGGCCTTCTAGTTTCAGAAATATTTCAGAAGTTTTTTTCTATATAAGCCTAGATGTAAAATCAAGTGACCTCCGGGCGGGGTCAATTTTGAGCCTGGGGTCATAATTTGAACTATCTAAGTAGAGGTCCACCAGGCAACGCCACATGCTAAATACCCTAGCTTTAGGCCTTGTGGTTAAATCTAACCTAACTTGCTCACCTGGCTATCATTGTCTATTATACAAGGTCATCAATAGCGGGTAAATTTTGACCTGGGGGACATGATTTAAACATTCTTGGAAGATGTCAACTAAGCAATGATACATATACATGGTAAATATGTAAGCTATATATAGAATTTGATCATCCCTCTCAAGAACTTTTTAAAAACCTTAAATGGATGACATTCAACGAAGGTGTTATGTACACACAAGAGCTGTCCCTTATAACCTTATGGCATGTATCAGCTTGTTTGCACGACATTTACTTTCCTTTGCACGCTCTCAAAACATTTCAGGCCAAGTTCTATGGTGCCTTGAATTTTGCGCTTGACAGGGAAACGAAACCAGCTTGAAAGATTGCTATATCGAATACCTACCACGTGAGTGAAAGTATCATGATAACAAGTTCATTCCAAAGCTAATTTTGAACCTTTAAACAAACAAATTGAAACAAAAGCAGATGTTTGTCAGTTATAAAACATCCAAGCAATCATTGGGTGTCTTTTTGTCTGGTAGTTTTATTACATATAAATGATAATTGAATATAAAAAGACGATAAAAAGAAAAAATGTTAGCAGCATTTAACAAAACTACTTAAATACGTTTATTTTAAAACGATAGCAGCACAAATAAATGATAGTGTCATTTCTCCAACATTTTATCGAGAGGTTATTTAGAAGAGGTACTAGATGAAAAATTAAACAAGAACAGGATGAACACTTTGCAAAATATATTCAAGCCAATTGGAAAAGATATTTAGACGACTGCCTCATTTTTTGGGAAAGATCACTTTTAGACCTATTTCATTTGAGAAAATATAAAATACATTACATAAAGATATACAATGTAAAATTAAACAGAGTGCCAAATATTTAACCTTCCTTGATATACTGGTTACAAAAAATGGAACTGTAATAACAACTGATTTTTTTTTATAGCCACTGACTCTAAACAATACCTAGATTTCAAAATCCCGCCACCCAAAACATACAAAAACAAACATTCCATTTTCATTAGCACGTAGAATATGTTCAATAGTTTCAGAAAAAAGTACATTAAATACGAGATTAATATAACTTGCAAAAATTCTTCTTAAGAGAAAATATCCAGTGGAAGTTATTTAAGCAAGAATAATTAAAGCAATAAAAAATCCTAGAAGTACGTTATCAAATAGCCAAGAAACATAAGAAGAAAGCATAATACTTCAACACATAATCCGAAAAAACACATAAGTCTTCGGAATACTTAAATATAACATGAACATTTTTAATAACGATAATACAATGAAAAGAATAATGAATAATACTAAATCATTAAAAGTAAAAGACAACTTCCCAATTTAAAACGTCTGCTTACTAAGTCGGAATTTAGTGAACATAAGACCACCCC
>JAUMHA010412434.1:0-10705 GCA_032359765.1 Saxidomus gigantea
AAATAGTATATCTACGTTTACAATCAATGGTTTAATAAGTCGAAATAAGTATTGTTAAAGATCCTTAGAACGAAGTATTACATGTATATGTTGAGATGATGTTGTAATCAACAACTCAAAAAATGGTAGAAAATTAAAATGAGTTTATCGTTAATCTTAATGCATTTGTTCAGTTCGATATTACCTCCATAAATTAAGCTTAATTTCAAAATTGTGCAGAGAAAGAACTTTGAAATGTTAATGGGTTAGTGAAATGTTTGGTTTGCAACATTCTACTTTCATTTAACTTTCTTCTAATTATCAATCTTATAGCAAACGTGGTTGGCTAGTTACTTTAAGTACTTACAGATTCATTAATAAATGCAATTTGATCGCCTCTTGTTCTTTTTAAATGACATTCAAATTGCTTTTATGTTATGAATACACTGTGCGCGAGTCACTGCATCGTTTGAGAACTGGCATATTATCAAATGAATGGTTATACGCAATCTGCAACAGTTTCCATAAATTTTGATATCCGCATTGTAATTAATTGCCGCAATGTACATCTGGTACCTAATTGCTAAAATAAGAAAGCGTAATAGATATGTTGATTCAGATTCAAATTCCTGGAAAGAAATATTTAATTAAACTCCTGATGCGTTAATGAAACAAGTAATTGTAGTAAAATAAAAGTAGCTTTCTGAAGGTTGAGTGAAATGACATTGACTTTGAACCACCAGTCTTTCTTGAATTCAGTTATATTTGTCCTTATAAAAATAATCTAAAATAGCGTTTCAGTACTTTATAAATGCTTCGGCACTTGACCGTAAACATAATGCAATATAACCTGTTAGACAGTCTTCCTTTCTTTGATGAACTCGTAAGCTAAAGCATATATTTTATTTGAAAGCAATGCATTATCAAACTTATCTTAAAGGCCGAAGCTAGATTTTATTCTAAACACTCAATTCCTAGACCATCTTGATACAAAACAGCTGAAGTTGTGAAGACTGAGAGAACAAACCTACATACTTCATTTCTATACCAAATTAAAGTAGTATGTTCATCTGTATCAAGTAAGTCCTTTACAAGAAGGCACCGGGTGTTAATGTTATCGCTGTCAAATTCTAGCTTATTTTTGAATTCGTGTAATCAATCTAACTGAGTACTTTTCCTTGCAGATTGTCTAGACATACGCTTATTTCAAAGATTTTTGGCTCTTTAAAAGATTACGTCAGTAATATTTTTCTTGTCTTTTGCAGCCGACGAGTATGTGATGTAATGATTAACATGTAAAATCGGTCAATATCAGTTCAAGCTGGCTGGCTGTATTTTGAGACATTTTCAGATTTATACACTTTTATACTGGCGTTTTATTGTTGTTTTGAAATCTTCTAAAATAAGTATCTATTTTACACCGTTTGTATTGTATATCAGTATTAGGAAACTGATGGTGCAAAATCCCTCACGGGAGGGAAAACGCACCATAATTTTAAAAGTACATTGGGAGGTAAAACAGTCCAAGTCGTAAAACGCATCGGGTCGTAAAGTGTATTGGTGCTTAAAGTAGATATACATAAGGACGTGAAGCACACCGTGACTGACTTTATGGTTTAAATGACACACACGTGAAGCGTAATGTTAAAATAATTACACAAATGTACTTTTTAATGTTACATGTCTCATACCATCCACTACAATAAGGTTACAATTGGTCATATGTCAGTTGTCATCTTGAAATAGAGTTCTAGGTTTGAATGCTTTATTTTACACTACGTTATTCGTTTAACACAACAAATGGATAATAGTTTAAAGACTAAAGACAACTATCGTTATAATTATGAGGAAAGATAATGAGGAACACTTAAATACGTTAGAAAATCAGTTGCAAAATGCAAATACGTCTGTTCGTTAAACATAAGCTTAATAAATATCGAATTCAAATCACGCGCCAGTAATCATTTATAACAGTCAGTGAACCACTTCTATCTGCTCTATTACACAGAAGATTAGCTAATATGTTAATATACATACATACAATAGTTTTTATAGCAGATTGCCAATGGTTAAAAGAAATACGTCACAAATCACGCAATTTTAGAAATGAATTTAATACTGATAATATATCCCCTTGATGGTGTATGTCTCAAATGTATTTCTAATTGCTGCTATTGTTCTAATGCCAACAATGCAGTTCAATATTGATTGAACATCATATTTGCTTATTGTTCTATTCCATTCAACGTACTTACTCATATTTTGAAAAGCTTGGGACATATGGGAAGCGTTATTTGTTTCGTCCAAGAACAAGAGGAACACGTATCATAATCTTCCTGTATTGCATTTTTGTCCAATCAGCCTTTAGATATAAAACGTTCCGACCTAGGTTACTGCTGATTTCATACAATATGCGTTTCATGGGTCGGGAAAATTACATGGATTGTTTTTTATTATACAATCCGTAATAAATATGTGTATGAGTGAATTAGGAAACGCCACGGCTGAAATAGAATACTTTTAATGAGCTTTAAATCGGCAACATTGATCAAATAAAATACAAGATTTTAGCAGGTTGACAAAGAAAACTACATTTTGCTAAGCATTTCAATGATAAAGGGGATATTGGTCTGCTTCTTACTGCCATTTCTTTCAATCTGCTTAAAGGGACATACATGTACCCTATAACTGATGTCAAACTAAATAACCTCCAAAACATAAATGAAAGAACCTTTTGAAGTATTATAGCTTAACCTAAAAGTTTCAGCTATGCATTCCCAGTCATTATCGATAAAATAAGCGGTTTAAAATATACTGCAGTACCGTAAACCATTCAATAATCTTTGTAGAGTTGTTGTTGTACAATTAATGGGTGGATGCGATTTATCACGGAAAGCCTCTATATTGATTAATTGTGGTAAACTGAGGCATTTTTCGCAATCTGCTAAATGTTCGGAGTGCCTCTTTCATGTGTGACTTAATCAATTTATAACAATTATATATAACACACTGAAACGACCACAAACGGTCAGCAGGTAAAGGTAAAGAGACCAAGCAGCTGGTAAACGTCATTGTTCACTTTCAAAATTTTAAAATGATTTCAAAAATCATGCTGTTGTTCGTCCTGACAACGACATGGATCATGTGTGTATGCAACAAGGAGAGTTTTGACATTTGTAAGATATGCACACAATGAAAACCACCAATTTTGATATAAAAGTTCCTGAAGATTTTTAAAATGTTGCTTTGAAAACATTGCATATTGGACAGAACAAATTTCATAAGCCAGCAATAAGCCTAAATATACTAACGGGATATTTAGTTTTACCCTCATTTTGCTTTAAGGAATTTAAAATTGAATGTTTCGTGTATGCTGACAAATTCGTCATACCAACCACCTCAAGACACCTAAATGACTAACAGCTTTATTTGGATATCGTTTTTATTTGAAGACATATAGAAACAATCTGTGAATGTGTAAAAAGTTCAAATAAGGGGTCTTGCCTTGTTCAAAAAGTAATGTTAGGAAAGATATCACATCTTTGTAAATGATCTATTGTTTTTGTAAACAGCGTTTGACTTCATGTTTATTTGTGCGATACTCATAGATTTTGAAAAGAAACAGGAGCAATGTTATTATACAGCTGTGTGGAAGAAACTGACGATAGTATCTGAATAATGATAAGAAACATACGATTTTTCCGTATAGTTAAACTTTAAAAAAATTATTCAAGTTGTATTGTCGAAGCAATAATTCAGTCAACGGTTCACATTTCGATTTTAACATCTTCAGTGCACGCTATAGCATGTGCACTATTTAATTTGCTTATGTCATGCCTTTGCGACGGGGGTAGTTTATGATGACATAACACGAGAGCGTGTTTTTTGGTTTCGATTGCAATATCTTTTTTTTTGCTCTAAATGAACACTTGATGGTCCGTTTGCGCTGTTTATATGTCTGTTAAAACTCGGATTATGATTGCCCAGGCAGGTAGTTTGGAAATCTCTATTCGTAGGGTAGTTGTCATTCACACCATAAGTGCAAACTTGATTCCAACTTGCCACTGATGTAGCGGCTAAGGGGTTATGTATGCACTGGCGAAATTTGTTGCATGTAAACAACACACGATGAGCAATCAAAACATTGGATCATAATTATTTTAATTGTATAAGACGAAACAAGTAGTGACCATTTTTGCAAAAACACAAACCACAGAATACAACGAAGTAAAAGAACTGAACTCATGGAATACTGAATAATGTTCACTATCTCGTTCTCATAACAAAGTTAGCGACAACGTAAATCTGTAAGAGAGCCAAACAAAAAGTGATTATATAACCAAGCAAGCTAGATACATGTATAAGCACCCATAATTGTACAGAAAATTCAGAGTACTTAAAATTATAAGAGAAACTCATTATTAGGAATCTTGCTGTTGTGATTCTAGTAGTTAAAACAAACAAACAAACAACTAACTAAAGCAGCAAACAATCATTCTTTACATGTACCTCACAAAAAATGTACATATTTTAATTCAATTCAATTCAATATACTTTATTTAACGACGGTTACACAATAAACAATTTCAGCATCATTTATCTCACTTGCGGTCGTCAACAATATGATTATAGAAAACATTTACACACGATCAAGCATTCTAAACACATTTAAACAATGGTATATACAATGTATATATATATATAAACATATTTAAAAAGAATAAAAAAATTTAAGAAGACGAACGCTGTGAGCGAATTGCCTGGATTACTTTATATTACCATTCTTTTTATAATCATTTACGTTATTCAATGTCAACACACATAAATATGATCATACATACAACTACTATTTTTTTCAATCATTACTCTGCCATGAACAGTCCTCCGAAGTGAACCTTATAGAAACTATTGCTATACTTGTAATCGAAACACAAAATTACCAATGCAACGTATATTTTCACCTTATTACTAAATAATTATGTTACACCTAGCACAAAACGTCTTCTTATCTGTTCGTACATGTACCACGTTCGTATAAATTATGTAAACTGCTGTAAACGGTAGTTACATAAACATGTCTTGACAAATAATCCATTTCGAATTCCTATCAGAAATGTATTTATTCGTTATTTTATATTCACATGAGACCAAGTAAGTAATGTTACTCCAGTCCTTCACGACGTATCGTGTCGCTATATGGTGCCATAAAAATATTTAGCCGGTTTTATGATGTCTGAACTGATTCAAACACCTCATCACTAAAAAGAATTTGACACGCTAAGATAAAAGTCGAATTGAAAGTTAGTAACAGACATTGATAATGTTACACAGACACCTTGAATAAACGTTGTTAAATAATTCATTCCCGACTTTAGAGACATTCGGTTTTGCTTTTGAGATCCTTTGCGGACGGAACTGCTACATATTTTCCTTAAAGTAATACTATGTGATCTATTAATCTAAATCTGAATAATGGGTTTAAAGGGTCATACCCTGTAACTCATGTCAAACTAAATAACCCTAAAAAATTAAAAAAATAGAATCTTTGGACGTATTATAACTTAACTTAAAAGTTTCAGCTATGCATTCCCAGTCATTATCTATAAAAGCAGCGGTTTGAAATATACAGCAGTACCGTAAACCATTCAATTATCTATGTAGAGCTGTTGTTGTGCAATTAATGGGTGGATGCGATTTATTACAGAAAGCCTCTTTATTGATTAACTTTTGCAAATTAGGCATTTACAATTGATACATTTATAATACTTCCAAAGATTCATTATATATGTTTTAAGGTTATTTAGTTCGACATCAGTTATAGGGTATGTCCCTTTAAGCAAACACACAATCTAAGTAAAACCGGTACTGTTTTGCGTTGAACCCTTGAAATACGGTTCTTCTTTGGTTGGATAATTTGACTAATAACGATTTACCTACAATTGCTGGTAGCTAACGAGCTAACTGATTTAACTTACTGCCAACCAGCCAGCTGCACAAAAAACAACCAACTAACTAACTAACTTGCATTACATTATATACATGTACATCTGTAAACCAATTAGTATCGTACATTCATAACTGAGAAATAAAGTACATTGTATGTAAGAGAGCTTAAAATGTGAAGGAAAACCGAGATGGAAACTTTATTCAATTTTAAGATGCAAGCTGTTGCAACGCACACTTTATGAATCTTGAATCGTAATTTAAGTTTGCAAAAAGGAAAATAGGTGTTTTAATACTATGGCTTTGCAATCTACCAAGTATATTTAAAGCATCATAAATGTATAGATATTTTAACAAAGTGTGATCATTACCTAAGCAAGATTTGAACATACATATAAAATAATCTAAATAGCTTATAGCAAAGTTGGCTGGAAAGTTACTTTCAGTAATTTACAACTTATTAATAAGTGCAATTATTGGCGCTTTTGCTATATAAATGACAATCACATGATCTTTTTTGTTACGAATAATTAATTTTTCTAATCGCTTACCATGTGTAAGGATTGGCACACGAGTGACAATTTTTGTGCAATCTGCAACAATTTTATGAAATATTCATATCCGGGAATTATATTTCTGGGAAATGTGCATCCGGTTCTTTATTGTTCAATAAGAAGATATAGTGAAACTATCGATTTCAGTTCCTGATTGAATATGTGATAAAACGATTACGACACGAAAAGTAAGTAAGCAATTAAAGTCGTGAGAAGAGGATGAGATGACATCGATTTAAAATGTACACCCCTTCATGAATTGCGTTGCTATTATTGAAACACGTCATTGTCATGTGAACCAGTTTTAGCTTAGCTGTCCAGATATTAATTGATTCCAGATTAAAAGAAATATATGCATTAAAATTCTTTAAATAAAATAATTTATGTGCACTTCAGAAGAAGACGAAGCTCATAATAGAACTTCTAATTTCATATGAAGATTTGATGCCAAAAAAACTGTTTTGAATAATTTATATGCTCAACTGTTTCAACACATTTCTGTTTAATATGTACTTTTTGTGACAATAGCTTTCCAAAATACAGCATCCACTATGCAATATACTCAACGCTGTCCATTAACAGCGTACATTGTAAAAAACTAGACAAAAAGGGTAAATATGTCAGATTTCAAACTATAACCAAAAGGAAGTAATAAGTTGTGTTTCATTTCTTACCAAATGATAATTTCGTATTTTAATCAATGTCATCATTGACACAGACTTTTCTTATATCATTCTAACAATTTTCTGCTTACAATTAAAACTAGTTACCATGCGCTTTCACTCATCATCAACAGGCAAAACTCTTAAAGGACGTCGAGCAGGTCATAGACAATCTAACATCTTACATGTATAAATGTGTTGTGTTTGAAAACTGTTGTGAGCCTCCTACGATTATCAGATATCTAGTTTTACATCGTCTGGCAGAATAATTATGAGAAACAGTCATTCATCTAGCGCACAAATTGTTCCTTAATGATGACTGGATATGAATTTATTACACTCGGAAAAGTTGTAACATATTTAAACATGAATAACAAGAAGGGAGTAGGCATATTATTAATCTACATATTTAGTTTATGGTGTAGAAACGTATAAAACGCCGAAGAACATGGAGTAAAAAACAAGTTTATATACCATCTATTTGCATGACATATTAGGCTTACATGATGTATTTTCCTGATTTATATGTCTAAGCACAAATTTAAAACATAAAATGAAAGCAAATGGATGTCGAAATAAAAGCAAGTTGTTTGACCCTACATTTTTTTTGGTATATATAATTAGATGACATAGTTGCCTGCTTAACTGATTATCAAAAAGCGATAACGTCGTATGGTTAATGCAGTTAAATCACATATATCACAATCTGCAGTAATTGCATATGATAACGAGTCTCATACTGATACTATCACAGTCGCGACGTATGTCTGGAACTGACATCAAGCTCCAGTCTTATTCAATTTTATTTATTGCAATTTGCAGTAGCTAGAATTTTCAATCGGATCCCTGCACTTTCAATGATTGTTCTCTGGATACCATTCACGATCAAACAAAAAAGCGATGTTTAAAGGAGGCAAAAACTGGGTGAACGGATGCACGTATGATGTTAGGCGTATGTCTTACATCGCCTCAGGCTACAAAACACCCGTCATAACCATAAAACAACCGGGATAAGAATGCCGTAAAAACTTAACCAAATTGAATGCACATTACAAAGTCAAGCACGTATTGTTTAAGGAACTTCAAATTAATTCAATCGTCACGATTTACGATAATAATAACAAACTCCGTTTATATTTCTTGAACAAACCACTAGACATACGATTCAAGTGGTGTCCGTCTGTAGTATTTTATTTTCTAACGTTTCAAAAGTATCCAAATGTTTCATTTTGGAATTATGAAACCTAGGAGAAACGTCGACAAGAGTAGATATTTTCAAATTACCATTTTACTACCTTCATCGACATAACAGCATTAATACACGTGTAATGACTAATTTTAAATGTGTTTATCCGTTTAAAGTATCTCGTTAAAGATGAACGGTTGAAACAGGCTATCTTTTAAATTGAGTGGAATTGGCGTACCAATGAAATAAAATAAACTTTGTCTACCCTATCAACGCTTTAGACGATTTGTTAACAGCAATGCTCGACTACGTTTTGGCAAAATGCCTCGAAAATGCAAAACAAAATTCTAAAATATTATATGAGCATTATTTTCCGGCAAACATTCCCCGGTTTCTGAAGAAATACGTAAATTTCTTCTGATTTATAATAAAAAAGAACAGGTCCGTTGTTCTTAGATTATAACTTGTTCTGCGAACAGGTTTACTTATGTGTATCTATTCAGTTAGATTTGATATTTAACAAAATTATTCTGATTTATCGTAAAAAATGTAGTCATTACTTTAAGACAAGATTGTCTGTACAGTTTGGTGCAAACTTATTATAAAAACTTGATGAGGTATTGCTATGCAATACGATATCCTCTAATTAGGAGCAAAGAAGGGTGTTAACATTTATGGTACATGTATGGTAAAGGTATAGAGCGGTTAGGAAATATTGCAATATAACGCTATATCATTACAGAGTTCGAGTCTTAAAGTATGACCCTGACCTTGGGAAGTGACTGGTTGTTGTACATGGCATACCCTTTGGGTATGGGTAAAAGTGGTGCAAAGTGATATCAGAATCGGGCCATGCATGTGGAAGATACAGTCCAAAACTGATTTGCGGACGGACAGACGGACGGACGGACCTATATACCACACACCGTTCATATGACCGGAAGGGACGTATAACTGAAACAAATGTCTCTCAATTTAATTATAATCGTATTCACACTTATATGCTTACCTAATTATATATGGTAGAACGGCAAACGCATTCCTTATTTAGCGGTAAATTAATGTTTTGTTTTTTGCAGGGCTGCGTAGGAGATAAAGTTGATTAATATTGCAAGAAGGTCCCGTAACTAACTAATTTAGTTTTACGGCAATGTAATGACTCTTAATCAAAGTCTCTTAATATCTAAACTAATCAATTACTGTAATACGAGGATATTACACGATCCTTTAGTGTCTTTCATGAAACCTGTACAGTAGACATTCCTTTTGATAGTCTATAATCATTTTCATTAAAGTACTCTGACCCGATTAAGCGAGGGAGTTCCTAATGAATAAATGAACGCCTGTATGACATGGTCGTCGTGATTTATTAGTGAACGAGTGTATACACAACACAGTCACGTTCAGTTATTCAAATATAAATCAATAAATTCACATTGCAAAATGAAAGGCATGTATAACTACAGTAGAAACAAGCAACAGAAAAACACTATATCGACTAATACACGCTTTGCAGTTTGATCCCGGCACTGCAAATATTCCATATACAACATACAAGAGTGTAGAGGGAACTTAATACTGACTTTTGAACATGACCAGCCCTTTTGCTTTCAGACGCTTGACTGTCAGTAACAAATTACAATGCACATCAACAAATTGCAGCTATTTGCAAGCTAAGTGCCAGAAACATCGTCTTGATATCAAACTTATGTTTTGTCAAAGTATTCATTTCGTTCAACATTTTATGCATGAAAAAGCGAAACAATTATTAGTCGTTGTTAAGACCAGTTAACAACATTGTTCTCGTCATTTCTTAAAGTTCAGACATTGCCCTAAGTATTTAATTACTGAAATATAAATATATTTGCTTATTCTAGTCCTAAAGTCGCAAGAGTGCATTAGTGTCAGCCCTATCGTGTTTAACTATTTACATTATTTCTTTCGGTAAAGCAAACAAATTTCAGCTGCATTGCCACATGTAGCCTTTCAGGTTAGGTTAATATGACATACATTCCTTTTCCCAATAGTATTTTAGACGATAAGATGAACTGTTTGAAATTAAAACAGCAGTGCATGTGGTAATCGCGGAAAGAGAAACCAGCTTTGATCACAACTGTAGTATAAAAATAGATTTTCTAAAACACCTCTAAGGCTTTTCCTTGTGCTTCTGTTTTTATTATTTTGCAGACAAAGCGAAACTATATTCCTTTTGTGGGAGAGGCTTTAATCTATACACTTTCACACAGGCTATATCATATCTTGTTATCTTATTAAACTTTTTGTGCCGCCCTTTCGGAGAAAAGACGATACATAGGGATCGCTTTGTCCGTCCGTCGGTCCGTCGGTCCGTCCGTCACACAAACTTAACGTTGGCTATAACT
>JAUMHA010412456.1:0-10705 GCA_032359765.1 Saxidomus gigantea
AAAACAGAAGACAGTATAATTCGTAACAACTGAATATATGAAACTACTTGTTTGTATGTAAAGCGTTCGGCCGTAAGCTAAATACTCTGTTAACATTGGATAGATCGAATAAATCAATCGATCCAAAAAGGAATTATGTGTACAAATATTTTTCAGTAATTTGTGTATTCCAAAAATGTGCAACTAAAATTTTCATTCATTAACAAATGCGTGGACACAAGAGAAAATATAATTACAAACAATACTAGACATAAACTTCACTATTTCGCTTTAGTTGTGCTCTACTGCATTCATGAACCCGTCAAGCGAAACAAAAAGTGAAACTGCAAATGTTTACAACTTTACTTGTATTATGGCGACTGCATACATCTATAGGAAAACACTGTACTGTATTTCTGTTTATTTGCACTGTGTATGGGGGCGGAGCTTAACTGTGATCTATCTGTAATAGAGAACAGTTACAAAAGTGGGACAGAACAAATGTGCCATAATACAAAATAGATAGATCACTGTTGACTCGAATAATTACGTCATTTCTCGAAGGCTACGCCTCCTCGAAAAACGTAATTATTCTCGCAAACAGTACTCTATCTTTGCAAATGTGGTAAAATACTGTAATTTGATCAGAACATAATATTATTTACAAAACTATATACATGTATATGAACCAATGTAACTGTTCTGACCTAGCATTGTTAACAACGAATGGCCTTGCGGATATACAGCCTTGAACATCTTAATTCATAGTGTATCCAGTACTGAGTTAAAGTCCTAGGATCAAGTAGCCCTTATTTTACCAAGAAAGATGTCTTACCAGCGGAAGTTACCTTTATTTGTACCAGAAACATTCCTAACTTTACTTTTTAAATTGATGTACATGTTAGAAATATAGTGCAGTTTTTCAATAATATTTTAAAAATAAAGAAAGGCTTTCTAGCCACTCTTTTTCGTGAAGAAATGACTTTAACACGAAAGAAAGGCACATGCCAACATTGTTTTAGAGTAAATAGAACATGATTCTATCATAATCCATCAGTAAATTTATTTTTCTATATCAGTAAAAGCAATGTGATCCTGGGACTTTAATTTTGATTTAATTATTCTTTGTAGCTATAGACTTTCATTTAAAACACATATATGACAAACCCTATAATAAGTATGTCTTAATGAACAGTTTGTAATAAGACGTATATTTTAAGTATACTTGTAAGCAAGAAACCTTAGTCCTTCACATAAAACTTGAAAATTTGGCCATTTACCATTTTACCAATTATAATATTCTTTAATTGTTCAAGATCACTGTGATTGAGTCTTTTGAGCCACTAGCAAATGTTATATGCATTTGAAGTTTAAATCCAATGTATACAGTACTTTTTGAGATACCAACTTGCATGGAAACAACTGACCAAAAGCGGGCGTAATTTGTCAAAATACAAGTCAAAGTTGTGGAATAAGTGGAATTACCTTGTGTTATGACCCGGAAGAACAGTGTTTAGTTTCAATTTCGATATCTTGAGACTTGATAGTAGGACCTTTTTCAGTGAACTCAAAACTGATTTGAGATATAAAGATATAAAGTACTTTTTGAGATAACAACTTGCATGCAAAAACTTAACAGTGATTTTTAAAGTCCAAAAGGGGCCATAACTTTGGTTGCTAAGGAAATCACATTACACTAGTTACTAGGTGAAGTCAGTGATTGCCAAAGAAGTCAAATGTTGATAGTTACTAAAGACATCAATGGGTGATAAGGAAGTCACTTGGAGCAAAGGTATACTAAAGGTTGATAAGGAAGTCACTGGTTGCTAGGGGAACCACCTAGTTGCTAGTGGACTAAGTTGTTGCTAAGGAAGTCAATGGTTGCTAATAAAAGTCACTTGTTTCTAACGGAAGTCAATGGTTGCTAAGGAAGTCACTGGCTGCTACAGAAACTCACTGGTTGCTAGAGGACTTAGCTGTTGCTAAGGAAGTCACTGGTTGCCAGGGGAAGTCACTGATTGCTAAAAACGCCATTGGTTGCTACGGAAGTCAATAGTTGCTAAAGAAGTCACTTGTTCCTAGGGGTAGTCAGTAGTCACTGGTTGTTAAGGAAGTCACATGTTGCTAAAAATGTCATTGATTGCTAAAGAAGTCAATGGTTGCTAAAGAAGTCACTTGTTCCTAGGGGAAGTCATTGCTAGGGTACTAAGCTGTTGCCAAGGAAGACACTGGTTGCTAAGGAAGTCACTGATTGCTAGGGAAGTCATTGATTGCTTAGGAAGTCAGTGGTCAAGTTACTCCAAGCGCCTTAGTGTAGGCCTTATGGTTTCAGAGAAGATTTTAAACTTTTTCCTATGTAAGTCTATATGAAAACCGTTGAACCTCTGGGTGTGGTCAATTTTGGCCCGAGTGGTATTATTTTAATAAACTTGGTAGTGACCTTCTAAACAACATTACACACCAACTATCTAAGCTGTAAACCTTGTGGTTTTAGAGAGTTTTTTTTACAGGTTTTCAATTAGTCTTATAATGTAAAACAAATAACCCCCTGTTGGGGCTCATATTTACAGTAGGGGCAAAATTTGAACAAACATGGTAGAGGACTACTAGGCAATGTTACAAACCAACTTTCTTAGCTTTAGACCTTGTGGTTTTGGAGATTTTCCTATAAACAATTAAGTATCATGGCGTCTATGTAAAACAAGTGACCCCACCCGGGCGGGGCTAATATTGACCCAAGTGGGAATATTAAACAAAATTGTTAGAGGTGTACTAGACAGTACTACCTAAAAATATCTAAGGCTTTATAGGCCATTGTGGTTTCTGAGAAGGTTATATTAAAAGTTTTTTTCTATAGAAACCTATGTAAAGTCAAGTGCTCACCAGTGGGATCAATTTTTGACCTAGGGATCATGATTTGAATAAAAGGTCTACAAGACAATGTTACATGCCAAATATCTAAGCTCTGTGTCTTGTGGATTTGGAGAAGATTTTCAAAACAAATCTTAAATTGTTGCCATATCAACCACAGTTCTGCATGGAATGGCCCTCTTTGAACAAATTGAATACATCTCCATGCCAGAAACATCCCTGCGTTTCGTCACCATTGGCCAAGAATCCACTATCGAATATGTAAAATACAACATACCTGCATGTTGCATAACTCTAAATCCATTACATCCATAATAATATTGCACTTCCAAGTACGAGTTCTGTTTGTTTACATAAAAAAATCACTAGAAATGTTTTGATTTATTTACACATCTGTCACGCGTATTACAATATGCCGTGTCATTCATTCAACACATAGAAAATATTCGTAAACTTGTGTATAGAGTAAAATGCTGTGTTTTGTATCCGAGTCATAATGTATGTGTTTAATCTCCCTGTTTGATTGTTTCAAACTCAAACCAGCGCCCACTGTCATTCAGGACCCTGAAATGTTCCCGCGATGTTTTTAATTTTTGTTTCAGTGTTAGAAACTCACTTTCTGGTGTTATATCACAGTTCTCTGTATATACTGTAACTGTTTGTGGTTGTTGTTGTACTACGTCAACTATTCCCTGTAATACTGAAGCAGTCATTGTCACCTCCACCAACTCAACACGTTCAATATTTACCATTTCAGATGATAACACTTCTCTGTCACTAAGATTGATCCCCATCAACACCACGTGTTTCACGTGCACTGACAAACGTAAAGTTTCCAACATTGTTTCAATGGCGACAGGAGGTTTTAGATTCTCGCACACAAATGCATTTAGTTTACTGTCTGCTGGAGCACAATTTATAAAGCCCAACACAAGATCAGGGTTAAGTAACCACTGTAGACGACATTTCTCTAACGACGCCATATTAATAATCACTTCTGACACAGGCATACCTATAATACCACCGCTCAGTGTTAACTTGTTTAGTTGTGAATGTTGAGATAGGTCCAGACTGTGCCCCGTACAAGAATCCCAGTGGACGGTACAGAATAACCCCTCCAGCTCAACCTGGCGCATGCAATGTCTCTGTGATATATAATCATATAACAATGTCAACTCACTGTGGCTCATTTTAAAGTCGCTGATACTTATTGCTTCTAATTTCTGCAAACTTGTCACTTTCTTATACAGTGAATGAGACCAAGAACCTTGTTTGGAGAATCCACACGATAAATATAAACATTTAACTGAATTGTTCAATAGAGGCAAAATGACGCAGTCATCATATTCACCCTTGTAGTGTATTTTCTCGATGTTTTCCAGATGACTGAGTGCGAAATAATCAATAACGTCCAGTTCACTGCTGTAAGGTGTGTCACGCATGTAATTCATGTCAATATCAAGTGATCTAATATTTTGTTTATTTCTGGTCGTCAGTTGTTTGAGATTTTCTCTGTATTGGTTTTGCTTACAGCTTTTTTCAATAAACACGTCCTGTAAACAAAGACTGACGTCATTCTGAAACGGGATCTCTTCGTAACATGAAATACACATGTCCTGGAAATCTTTTAGTGGATAGCTGAAACCAAACAGTGAGGTACTGATTCTGTATTCGCGTGTTATTTCATCTTCATTTATAATTTTTATCATCTCACGTGAAATCAAAGATGACAAGCTCACATTCATTCCAAAAATAAAGTTAAGAATTTTCGACATTTCTAGAATGTCTTTAATGCATTCAAATTTTGAAAGCACTATTTCTTGTACTGAGGTTTGATCAGAGTTTGAATGCGTGTATAATGCCGCGAAAAATTCCTGCACGGTTTTATGTGCAAATGAAACTTTGAATTTCTGTTCTAACGGGTTTTCTGAAACTTTACTTTGGGTTATAAGTCCTGTTTTTAAGCAGAACTGCAATGATTCCTTGAGATATAGCTCTGCAACAGAACCGTCAAATACAAGCGTGTTTTCTTCTCTTTTTTCATTGAATAATGTTTTAAATGCTAATTCTCCTAAGTATGTAAGAAGTGGGTAGAATTGCATACAGTGTGCGTTTCCACTGAAGCATTGCGGGATATCTCCTTTGGGAAGATCAACCTCAGGTGCTAACTCGATATAGTTATGCACAATTCTAGACAGCAAAAGTTCGGTAATCTGACTGTATAAGTCACACTGAGTTTGTCCCAGTTCTATTTTGTTACACCACAAAAATAGCAGGTACATTACAAGTAGCGGGTTGGTTTCTAGGTCTGCAATTTGTTTTTCTTTCAAACATCTGGTAAACTCTTTTACCTCATGTCGTAATTTGTATTCATTTTTCTCATTAAGGAAATGAGAAATCACCGATGTTTTCAGTGCATTTGCTGACTTCGGGTTTAGTCCCACTAGTTCAAATTGGTGATCGATTTGACTGGAATGTAGACCCCCCATGCTTAACTTCCATGGCTTAGTGGTTGTCAGGACTGCAGTACGTTCCCTAACTTTCTGGTGTGGAATGGGACTCCATTTTTGTATGCAGGAATTTGATGGATGGCTCCATTCGTCAAGACCGTCTAGTACGACAAGGCATCTTTCCGTAAGCAATATATTTGCTAGATCTTCTCGAGTATAATGCTTTGCATTCGCCAAGTGTGAAATGATTTGATTCCAGATTAGGTCATCAATGTCACATTCATTGGAACTGTTGCGTAACAACAACAAGAAAACGAAACGAAATTCATTCATAACTTCGATTTCTTCTTGTGAGAAATGCTGTGCTTCTCGTTTGATTGGCTTATTTGCGTGACACCATGCTAGAGTCAGTCGCTGACTTAGGGCAGTTTTACCGAGACCAGCATCTGCTGTCAAGTATATTTTACGGTACATTTTGTCTTCTTTAAAGAAGACATTGCGAAGATGTTTAACCACTGTCTTTTCTGGTTTTACGCCCCACAGTAGTTTTACAGAATAAATATCTGGTATTACGTATAATTCCGGAATAGATATGTGTTTGTCTATCAAAGGCGACAGTGGAATTGTACTGTGCTGGACCCTGTAGAAAGATATCTGAATCTGAAATATAAAATTGATTAATGATTTAATCTTAATATTCTTACCAGTATGTGACATTATATACACGTAAGTTCTTTTTATTTACTGACAATGATGATGTCATTCAATGTACATGTATTTGCAGTAAAAAAAAATCAAGCATTAATTAGTCGTTTATTGGCGTACTGTATAGTACTCAGTTAGAAAAATGTCAGTCACGCTCAATTTGAATTTACATACTGCATTACCTGTAGAAAATGTGTGTCAAAGCTGCCTTATTGCAACCATAGCAGAAAACGAACGCTGTCTGACAGCTGTCAACATGTTTGTTACAATTATAAATACAAATTGAGTTAGTAAAATACCAAAGGGACAAGAAATAATATATATTCAGTGTATCAGGACAAACAAACATGCAGATAAATTGTGTCAGTAAAACTCCATTTTAAAAGCTGTTTTACATAAATTACTAGTACATGCATTCAATTTATGAGTGATTGCATTTGCAACACTACTTGAAAACATGATGCCCACTGTTAAAACTTTACTATACCCATCATTCTGTGTAAAATAGATTCTTTATAACAATATGTTTAAAAAGGTTTATTTATTTTCAGTTTTAGAGCAAGCATTTCAGAATTTTTCTTGAAAAATGCTGTTTAATCATTTAAATTTCTGATTAAATATTTAAGCAATACTGTATTGCAATTATTTTACAAGTCCCTGTGTTTGGTGAAATTAACAAGCAAAGCTGTATATATCATTCATGATTACCGAACGTACAATTATGGAACGCCTTTACTGTTCCATGATTGTTTTATTCTAAGCTAAAACAGTTTAGAAACCCAAATGGCATCAGCAAACGAATTGGTGTCTATGTCGCCCTTAATTTCTCCCTTCAAACATATGTTACGAAGATAAAATTACTGCGACGTTCACGTGACAAACGAGAGTGTTTTTAGGTTTGAAAATAAGTCACTTGCTCTGGCTTGTTGCAAAGCTGTTGTTGCTGCTTTACCTGTGCAGTAACTTGATTGACATCTAATCAATATTCTTAATGTCGTATACATGCCGTATATAGACTATTCTTATTAGCCAAAAGAATGCACATGTCTAGTCCGCAAATATTGATAAGGAAGATATTATGTGCGGATCAGTGGTCTAGTATTTAACACGCTGGACTAGTAATCCATGGATCGTAGGTTTTATCTCCCACTCCTCCACTAACATTACTAATAACATTTCGGGCGGGACCTTAAACCTATGTCTCATGTGTCGGTGCTTTACACTGGGCATGTAAAAGAACCAGTTGGTATCTGTTGAATTGGGACAGTGTCAAGACTTTTCATCTCTAGACGCATCACCCCCGTAATCATTTCACCCCCAATGCTAATATCTCAATTCGGATGTGAACAATGTGCTATTGTTTTGTTTTGCTTGATCAAGTTATGTTACCCTTCCAAACGGTTGTAGTGAATTACGGTCAAGAATAAAGCTTAAAACACCGAAGATGCTTCGAAAACATATAAGAAATGAGTTATACTGAATTATTTCTGTTATTGATAGGCATAAATGAAAATAGAGAGGTTGGATTTTCCAGTTTCGACTCGGAAAAAAGTTGCATAGTTTATTACTAATGAGGCTCGGGAGTACACACACGACTGTGCCGTGGAACCGTCTTAATTGTTGCTAGCTTAACAAACAATAAGCATTTGATCGTGTATAGATAAACTGCATGTTGTATAAAGGAAAACTGCTTTGTATTATCACAAAGTCATTTGAGGGAGCAAATAGCCGCGTATACGTGAGCGGTTACTTGTCAAAGTCGCTACAGATACAGCAAGGAAGAAAACAAGGAAGATACATCTAACCGTTTACTACTCTGTCTTTGTAATTAGTCTTTGTGCGAATCAAATAATAAAACAAAGTGCACCCACACAAGCAGACGACATTGTTCTGATATCCCTTTCGAGAAAGGGACTTGTTGATATTTTGCATATTTGTGAAAAGTACGCACAACAGTAGAGATGCAGTTATAATGCTGAAATATGCGCCGTCATTGCAATAACATTATCTGAACTTCAAATTTTACACCAGTATTTGCATGATAACTCTTACATAATGCGAAATATATAATAAGTATCGACTATGGTTGGCCATCGCCACCAAAAATAATTAATTAAGCCGCCGTAAATCCGGCATAAATATGATTTTAGCCGCGGCATAAATATTTAAGCTCCGGCATAAATATGATTTAAGCCGCGGCAAAAATCGCATTTCTATCGGAGCTAAAATATTTTAACCGCGGCTTAAAACATATTTATGCCAGAGCTTAAATATTTATGCCGCAGCTAAAATCATATTCATGCCGGAGCTTAAATATTTTTACCGCGGCTTAATTAATTATTTTTGGTAGCGATGGCCAACCATAATCGACCAAGCTTACCATAAACTCCTGCGTTAAACGTATTTATTTTTATCTTCAACAATCTTTTACAAAACTTCAGATGAATTCTTTCTATCGATATCGATAAGAGAGGGTGGTCCTAATGATCAGCTGTACGGACTATTTCATTATGTCTGCAAACACCATTTTAATGAGGTTCATAACAGTTTGGCAATTTTTACAGTAAAATAAAATATGGTCTTCAAATGGCAAATAAACTTTAATCCTTTTATGTAAATCAAGATGTTAAAACGTTTCATTTTTAAAATGATTTGATTTTTTAAAATTTAAATGATGTCACAGTTTGTCGTAATAAATGACGTAAATTATAAACAACACTGTTGAATCGAGTCGAGAAAAAAGTATTAATACGCAGTCTAACATAAGCGGCGGCTTTTTCTTTATAAACAGTCGACTCTCGTTATCTCGACTTCTTTGGGACCAAAGAAAATAAGTCAAGATATCGAAAAATCGAGATAACCGAAGTTGGATCAAATATGCTCGATAGGTGGGGTAAGGAAGATTCTTGTTGACAGAAATACGTTTGCGCGAGATAATATGTATCAATAAGGTTGAATATCCCCCGGGTTGGTTACCGGGTCCTTCTCAAAAACTCTCAGCTTTTGCCGATCCAGATAATCCCCCGGGTTGGTTACCGGGCCCTTCTCTTAGATTGCTAAACTGGCGCTCGGACAATTTCATGACTTCCACCCTTCGACACGACTTTTCCGGGTTTTTTTTCAATATCGAGATGTCATCTGTCTAATGTACGTATTGAAGACACGATGTATAATTGACAGAATCTTCATCTTTCTCTACGGCCAGTAATACAAAAGTTACAATATAAGCTATTTATAGTGACAACAAAGGGAAGTAATTCCACCAACAAGCGTAGCCCATAGTGGTGAACATTTGTGCCAAGTTACATCAAAATCCCTTCATGCATAAAGAAGAAATGCCCTGGACAAAGATATTCTTGAATTTGACCTTTAACCTATATGTTTAACATTGACCTTAGACCTAGGGACCTGGTTCTTGCGCATGACACTCCGTCTCATGGTGGTGAACATTTGTGCCATGTTGCAACAAAATCCATCTATGCATGAAAAAGATATGCTCCGGCAAAGTTATTCTTGAATTATTCTTGTACATGTATCTGACCTTTAACCTCTAAGTCTGACATTGACCTTCGACCTAAAACTCTTTTTACAGCACTCATATACATAGTGTAAATGTACAGGAGAAACATACATCGACTCAATGTTTGATCCTTTAACAAAACATTGCTATACTGAATTGAAAGTTAAGTTTAAATTTATTTGAAGTGACTTTCTACCAAAACCCAAAAAAGTGGTCAGTAAGTTATGTTATTTATTCTGAATTTCCCAACATCAAGCAGACGATATCTGTGTTTACATTATCACATTACAAAGTATTGTTAACCCTCTGCTAGGCAGTGCAGCTCCTCCCTACACTTCTACTATCGGCCGGTATTTCACTGAAACAAACCCCGGCCTTTAACAATCATTATTCTTGATGTCTGCATTTTTATTGCAATTTTGTGAAAAAGTAGTGCACAAAGCACTCTTATGTTATATGTATTCGTCATGTAAGTCCTATGTGAGCCATTAGTTCATTGATTCTTGTTACGTTAGCCAAAACTAACCTTAAAGACGTAGGTCAACGGTTTTGCAAGGAAAACATGAGAATATGTTCAGTACCAAATGCTTCGCGTTGGAGATAATGGCGGCAGAAACTTTCTATAAAATTGGGTGCCTACTTAACGACGGTACCGGTATCCCCCGGTACCGGTATCCGCCGGTATCGTCTATTATTGATTACTGGTAATCCTTTAAAATAATCGATATTGAGTGTGTCGTGTGTTAAACACTTATAAAGTATAAACTTTGATTTTTTGGCAAATTTGATTTAATTGTTACATAAAATAATTAAATATGAAGCCGTAATACAAGGTATTTCATACTATTTGAAAGCGTAATATAAACAAAAGTTAAAGATGCAATGGTTGGTTAAAGGACTTTGTTGTGAACGTAAATTTGGCGGTCTCTTTATGAATCCGCATCAGTGCAATTCACACCTGCATGTACTTGAAATCATTTATTGTTATTCAATGTTTG
The DNA here is from genome assembly GCA_032359765.1 of Saxidomus gigantea. NCBI lineage: Eukaryota > Metazoa > Mollusca > Bivalvia > Venerida > Veneridae > Saxidomus > Saxidomus gigantea. The sequence continues at coordinate 10,524 of JAUMHA010412456.1, forward strand.
AATATATTATATATTTTGCCCTAATTGTCCCTGTTTCAAATAAGAATGCATGTACAGATTTTAGTGCGTGAGTCTAATAAATTTGATATATTGAATACAAAAGTAAACAAGAGCCATGTTACACATGGTTAATCCCCCCGCTGGGAAGAAGTTACCTAAAGGTTGTACTTTCGTACATTTTA
>JAUMHA010412489.1:0-10702 GCA_032359765.1 Saxidomus gigantea
CCCTGTTTTCTCGTATTGGCCCTGCTTTTCTCATATTGGCTCAGTTATGCTTTTTATTAGCTCTACCTGTTTCATATTATGTGCGCAATTGATCTAATACAGTGTGTAATATTGTAAAGTTAAATAATAAATATCTATATAAGTGCTTGGTAACTCCATATTGCACTGCATATTGCCAGCATTTTGTAGATGATTTTTGGCAAAGTTATGCCAGTTTACGGGTTTTAATAAACAAAATTTAATTTGTCTGCGTTTATAAGATGTACATTTGCATATTAATTTATGGTTCTGCCTAACACTTGTTTTGGCAATGTAACGACTTTTAACAGAACAAAACGAATGAATGCGCATTTAACTATGTTAAAAACAATGTGTTGTGCGCAATTGATCTAATACAGTGTGTAATATTGTAAAGTTAAATAATAAATATCTATATAAGTGCTTGGTAACTCCATATTGCACTGCATATTGCCAGCATTTTGTAGATGATTTTTGGCAAAGTTATGCCAGTTTACGGGTTTTAATAAACAAAATTTAATTTGTCTGCGTTTATAAGATGTACATTTGCATATTAATTTATGGTTCTGCCTAACACTTGTTTTGGCAATGTAACGACTTTTAACAGAACAAAACGAATGAATGCGCATTTAACTGTGTTAAAAACAATGTGTTGTTCTAATTACAGCTGTTATTCAAGACAATTAAGAAGGCAGCCTGGGACGTCGTATTTTTCTTAGCTTGCGTAATTCTGATTTTCGTTGGATTCTGGACATGCACTTACATAGTTCTTGGGCCGTACCATGTAAAGGTAAACATTACAATTTTAGGTATTTTGTTACATTATAGTATGATGTTGTACAAATGAGCATATTTAACATTAAAATTTTAGAATCTGATATAGGATTTTATAAGCTCACCTGGTACAAAGAGCCGTGGTGAGCTATTGTGACCGCTCACTGCCCGGTGCCCGTCCCTCCACCAATATTTAAAATCAAAACAAAATTTCCATGACACCAATCTTGACATGGCCAGAATTTGAACTCTCTTGTAAATAGAGTAATGTCCCCTGATAGTCAGGCCTTTGAGAAAATCGAACACGGCGGCACTGAGAACGCCTTTTCTATCGATTATACGATATTTTTCTTACCGGCTGTTTTTGTCAGATAAAAGTATAACACGAGGGTGTTTACCAGCGTTAAGTATTGATGTTTTAAAGCATTTAGCAAATTATTAAAGACAGGAAGAAAATGAAATAATGAGGAATAAAGAAATAATTTGATTTTTTATTCAATCCGGTAAATGGATTTTTCGAGACCAAAATGAAAATAAATTTATAAAAGAATGTTTATTTCAATCGTATGTCCGGTCGTAATGTGTCAAATATTTAGCTATGCTTACTACAAAACTGTGTGTAAGAAGTTAATGCAGAAATCCTGAATAGATCTATAGCAAAAACGGAGCAAAATTTAATACTGATTTTAAAATAAAAAAAATCAATTGCAAAGATTTAAACTTAAAGAATTTGTTTACACGTGTCTACCAATCATTTTGTAGCTCAAAAATGTCGTTTTGATGTGTTCCCAATTCCAAATAGTCACAGTTTCCTATGCTAAACATGTTTCCTACAATAACTTAACCAAATAGAGTTTGCCCTGAGGTTATGAATAAAAATAATAAATGAAATAAAGGCTAAAAACAGCGTAAATGACATACACATCGGACAAAAACAGCGTAAATGACATACACATCTGACTAAAGAATTGCATTTGCTTCTTCTTTATATTCAGATACAACAGTTTTAATATCAAACGAAATCTTAAAGCGCTTGTTAGTTGGCAAAGTTGTAAAGACATCATGGATTTTTTTGTAAATTTTGATTTTTAATTTGCTTACCATTTTGCATAAACTACAAGCAAAAAATGACTTTTAGTTTGCATCATACTTTAAAAGTTATAATCTTGTAGATACATGTATGATAAAGAATATTATCTATACAATTTTACTAGATATAGTTTATCTCATTATGAAATATTCTAAAACTAGTCCATGAGCTTAAAAAACATTAATTTCATTATTTCAACATGCTCACGTATAGTATAATTACAAGGAAACTGCATATTTTTATGTTGCTCAATTAAAATTCAACTTTAATTATATTTAAAAAATGGGAAAAAAGGAAGTACAAATAAACCCATGAACAAACTGCAGCCTTTATTCGTCATTGATTATTTTTTGCCGACGGGAAAATCATTTTGTATTTGCAAATATTGTGTCATTGCATTGCATTAAATTTCGATGAGCCTTTCAGTTATTATGTTTTCATGATAGAATAAAGCCATATAGCGGCTTTATATTTCAAGTGAAATATTGTAGTAAATATCAAATGCAAAAGGTGAGACCAACACAATTATTACCCTTTTGATAAATCTCGTCATGCATCAAACATGCCAAAATGTCATGCTTGATAAAACCAATCGCAATACTTCATTTTGTCCATTCAGCTGACTTAATCCATAATATTGTGAAGTCAGTTTAGATCGTAATTTTCAAACTATTAAGGAAGCAATAAGACATTGAAATAAGGTAAAACTAAAACATCTACTGTGTGACATTATTTATTTGGCACTCGTTAACCTTCGCCAATATTTTCAGTAACATTCGGGTGTGTCTTCGTTATTTCCATGTATCTCCTGTGACCTTGAGCTAGTGACCCAAAACATGGACCATGCACAACTAGGCATGGTATTTATCACTTTTGTGACATATTATAGGAAAACATCACTTGTTGCACGTATAGATGGGAATATCTTGCTCGAGGGTTACTGTTTTCGGTGGTTACGAGACTCTGCCGAGTAACCACCAAAAAGTTACCCGAGAGATGGATAGTTTCATCTGCACGTGCAGTCAGAGATATATTATTTTCCATACTATGTTCTTTTATAATAAGCAAAATAAAATGATATTAATGACTATCTTCTTGTAGTAATGTATGCAAGGAAATTAAATTCTGACTACGGTGTTGGAGATTAAAAGCGCATGAGATTTATTTCTCGAGCCTCTATGGTCTTGACCTTTGACCTAGTGACGCGCAACATAGACCACTCACAACTTAGCGTGGTGCTCATCATTTCTGTAAAGTATCATTAAACTAATACTCCGGTTATCAGAAATTAAGTGCGCACAATATTTTACTCTCTCGAGCCTCTGTGACCTTGTCCTTTGACCGAGTGGCCCGTTACATGAGCCATATACCATTAAGTATGGTACAAATTATTCATCTACATTGTCATTAAAGTCTGAACAGGGGTATTAGAGATTAAGATAACTATCTGGAGCCCCTGTAACCTTGATCTTTGACCTAGGGACCCGAAACATTGACCATGCCTAGTCATGGTAATTATCATTTTTGTGAAGTATCATTTATTCTGAGCAGAGGTTATGGATATTAAGAGCGCAGACAGACAAGTTGAATCCAGTATAACACCTTACACTTTGTGCGCGGGGGAGAGGGTGTCGGGGTATAATTAAAGAAATTTGAACTGCTTACCGAAACAGCCGTTTTGGAGAAATCCCTTAATCGTTAAATGCTGAATATGGCGAGCATTCAAGCAAACAGAAAGTATGTATAATCTAGTTATTATCATATAATTGTTCTACAGAGTCTAAACCTGTGAAGTATTGCAAGTTAATATCCTGGAATTACCTTGACCTGTGTGTCTAATATATTTTCTGTCTTTTAGGCATCAGCAACGAAATTAGAATTTGCGAAAACAATAAATGCTTAACCTGGTTGAAACTGACTGTGACATTCTGACCTTCTTTCTTGTTTAAGAACCTACAGTCACGAAATTTGGACCATGTTTGTGGTTTTGAAAATGGGTTTTACTGTTTTCCTTCGCATCTTATCAATGATGACCTTGAATATGATTGGGTTTTACCTGCGTTCAAACAACACGTCTTGAAAACTTAGTTTACCTTTACTTTATTTTCTATATACATTTATGGTTGCACTTATGAATTATTACCAAAAGTACTCAGGTGAGCGATAAAACATTTGTACATTGTTACATTTAGCGTCATGAATCTGCACATTTAATTCAAGTTTCCTCTTTATAATTTTAGTTTCGAAATAAGTCAACCACTGCTGAAACATTGTTCTCAATAATCAATGGAGATGAAATATATGCAACACTAGCAATACTACAAGACTCCTTTGCCGGCGACATTTCCAGTATCAGTTCATTTTCGTCAGCCATCATCTTAATCTATGTTTCACTGTTTACTGTTCTGGTGTTTAATCTTTTGATTGCGTTGTTCAACAGCGCGTTTGAAGTTGCCAAGGTATGATGATTTCTTTCTCATAATGAATTTATGTATATTTTAATTCAACATTACAGCTAGTACATACTTGGAAATAGGGTATAGACGTAGTACGAAAACCACATGCAAATTTATCGAATTATTTCAATGATTGGAAGAACTTTGATATTATGATATTATTGTTTATTAAAGTTTCATTCAATTACAGAACATTGTAAACTTCATATATTAAACGTAATCAAATAAATGTTCAGAGAAGGTATTTCAAAACCCGATTTTTATGGGGATGTGGTTTGCAAACTTCGTAAGATTTTGGGTCATGGCAATTTTCCAACTGTATTTGCTAAAATTATAAAACGTTTTGTTAAAAGAGGTGAGGACCCAACTGTTTTGAGACACACCGCATGTTTGGTGTTCAACTTTCTATGCCCTCCTTCATGTATTAAACTGTCAACTATATCCCTTGAAAATGTTCTGCATTATTGTCCAGACGAACAAACACAATGCAATATTTAGAAAGAAGATATAAAGACGAAGGAACAAACTAGAGAGATGGTTCTTGTGCATTAAATGTCCTCTCGTTGAGCACGATAGGGTTTTATTGTAAATTGCACTCTTCCTTATCACCATAATTTTGTTCTCGGAAAGAAAAGTGAAGAAGGATGAAAAAATGACATACGTTCCGATTACTATATTTCTAACTTCGAGGGCATAAGGAATAATGTTTTAATAACAGAATATGATATTTAATAGTGTTCTCTCGCCAACACTATATATGAATTAAAAAGCATACCAACGAAAGTAGCTGTGATGCTGTCACTTATATATAAAATGTCGACTTCTACGTCTACATATGCAATTCATTAATGTTAATCTTACTAATTATTTTCTTTATTACAGAATCAAGGCGGAGACTCTGCTACTGAGAAGCAAACACTGCCTGTAGTCCTGCGTAGTAAACTTGAAGATATATGTGGTACAAAACCAGAAGCAAAATTTGATTGTGATACGATTTTGTATTATCTATGCATGTCTTTAGTATTGTCATTGGATAAAACAATGTGTAAAAAATGGTTGTCAGGCCGTTGGGCTAACTGTCGAAGTTGGCTGTCGAAGTGATGTGTTAACTGTCGAAGTAGGCTGTCGAAGCGATGTGCTTGTTGTACTTCTTGTACAAATGCTTCAGAATAGAACAATACAGCGTAACATAATTGATTTTAACCACGTACAAGTATGTGTATGAGCTTACAAACAATCAGCCATTCACTGATCTAGCCGTTCTATATTTCTCGATCTTAAATCATTAGTACCAGTGAAGTTTGTGTGTTGTTTTCCATTTACTTCCTTGTATTGACATTGTTTAGTGTCTATGTCAAAAAAATCTATACGTCTAGTGCAATATTTCTGTACTGAATACTGAACTTTGGCACGCAACGTCACGTTCACTTAGAACGTTACGTTCAGTATTAACTGATGGTAGACACAATAATGATCTATGTGAAAATGTAAAATAAATTGTGTATTTCATCTACTGAAGAAGGCCAATAGGCCGAAATATCTTATATTTTATATTTTATTCTGACTTTCAGCCTGTTACATGTGGTATTCTACAGGGCAGTATTATAGGCCCATTATTGTTTTTTGTTATGTAAATGATATGAAAAATAGTATTGATCCATGATGTAAACTGATACTACATGCTGATGATAGTGCAATTTTATTTGCCCGTTAAGATCAATATGTCATATCTGCAAAAGTAGGAACATATTTAAAATAATGTTCGTCTTGGTTAGTTGACAATTTGTTATCACTTCATTTTGGTAAAATTTATTGTATTTTATTTGGTTCTAAAAGGAAATTAAAAAGTGGTGTATGTTTTAAAGGTTTTACCATAATCATACTATTTCTGTAAAGCATTTAGGTTTAAGTATTGATTACAATTTGTCTTGTGAAACAGTTGTGAACTATATTGTATCGAAAGCCAATTCTATACTTAATATTTTGTATAGACATGCTTCGGTATTAAATTAAAACACTAGGAAACATTTGTGCTCTGTTCTTATACAATGTCATATAGACTATGCTTGTTCCTCTTGATATCCTAGTTTAAGTAAATGTTTTAAAGCCTAATTAATATATGTCAAAATAGAATTTGACAGATTTATAAATGATATGTGTTAATTGTTAAACTCTTGATAATATGCCTCTCTTGAATATTGAAGCAAGAAACAAGCAGCTTTGTTTGAACTATGTTTTAAGAATTTTAAATAGTGAAGGACTTTCTTAAATGGAAGAAAGTCTTATGTTTACTAGACATTTACATTATAAATTACATTATAACATATTACTTATTTTACCCGCTCTAAATTATATACTTTTGTTGTTCCAAAATCTGATGGAAAAGAAAATGTTCCTGTTTATTACTCTGAAATTAAAGATTGTTATTCACTGCCTGAATACCTACAGATAACTGAAATTGGAAAAATGAAGACAGCTGTTACATGCCACTTGTAAGATGTGGCTAATATTTCTTAGGCCATGTGGTTTATATATTCATAATAGACTGAACATGTTTTACTCTAATTCTTATGCACTTTATATCAAATTAAATTTAATTGTTTGTAACACATATAAACATATTATCAAAGTATTTAACATAATTCTCTTTTGTATGTGAACTTCCAAAATCCAAAATCTTATTTTTCTTTGTATTTTATGTTTGTTTAGCTAAATGTTATTTATCAGTACCCATAGGTATAATAAACACTTAATTTTAGCTAATCGCTCTTTCAAGTTTCTGCATATATTTGTTTAATGTTTCTATAATTTAGTTTATGAACAATTATAAACGTCGCCTTATGTGCATACACGTTAGAATATAATAGTCACGATGAATAGTAATTTTTAATTGTACTGAATCTTAATCTGTGATACCAAGTTAATGTGTTAATCTTAACATACTGTGATACATGTATTTGATTTGATTTAATTGTATATATGTCTTTTTACCTGACTTCAATCAATTTCAATTATGTCAATAGAAAATAAAACCAATGGGGTATTGTCCGGTATCGTCCAAACATCACATTTCCAATTTGCTAATATGGACGCGAATTTTAGCATTATATGTCTCACTCCGATAGTCTAAAACTCGAAAGGTTTCTTCGATTTGCAGCTAAGCAAATACAGAGGTTAGAGCTCGTTTAAAACATCTGTTGGGAAACGTATACGTGGTTTCTTACAATAGCTTTGCACTATGTCCAAGTAGCCTCTGTCAAAAAATATTTGAATTCAGGTTACATGTATACCTGAAGAAATGTGCAAACGTTCAATTTGGTTTTATTCCAGCAATATCTTACGTTGCCGGAAAATATGGTTTCTTCCATTATATACGTATGTACATAAAGGAGGCTATCTTCCCTGGAAAATTGAAATGGAAGCATATTGTACGCCATATAAACTGGGAATAAAGAGTGATGTCTAACTAACGCGTGTTAAATATAGCAACGCTCCTTTCTTTTTATCATTAACGAATGGCTTTTTTTATTTCCATGTCTAATATATGTCTTGACTATCTAATCCAGTATCCCAAACAGATAACCTACACTCGGGACAGATGCCAAAAGGGCACGGTGAAAATTCATGAAATTAAAGTAACATATGATTCCGATACTGTTATACCCAGGGGGGTTCTGGTATTCCGATTCGACAAGTATGTCTGCTTCTTGGTTACAGTTCGCCGTGTACAGCTTATTTTTTATATGTAAAATGTTTCTCCTTAATTAAAGCTGCTAGCTCTCAGATTGTGGTAAAAAAAATAATCTTCAAACTGTATGAAAAATACACATTTTAGAATACTAAGTCATATAAAAAGGTTCCAGTATAAATTTCTGTAAAGTTTACCTGTATTTTTGAAATAATACGCTACCAAATTATATTCAGCGTTACACACGCTTTTAACATTCCAAATGTATACATTTAGTGTAGCGGTGTCGTAAAACCAACATTTCAATCAATGTTTACAAATTACTACCTAGTTTTTTCCTTTCATGTTGATTGTATCCTTTAGGTTAACATTTATGTGTTAGTATGTAATTTTAAAAAAACATAAAGAAAACATTCAACGGTAACTGAGAGCGAGCAGCTTAAAGATATTTTCCAAGTATTCACGAGTTTAACTATGATTTTTCTTTATGTAATCAGTGTGTATTAATATACCTACAATAATTTACAAATACATCATACTATGTTACTTATAAATATTGTCGGTTTTGGCTTTTCTTCTTGTATTGTTAAAATAATCACTATATAGTGAAAATGATTAGAATATATTCAAATTTATTATTTGTGTATTATATTGTCATTAAAATGCGTTGATTCTTTAGACTGTCTCCTTCATATAATCTAGAATATACTGCATGTAAAAAAGTTGTTGTCACTTATCTTTTATTAAGAACTGGTTTTAAACTGTCCTTTTTCCTGCTTCTTAATCATGTCTAACTAAATCGGAATCAAAGAAATGAAACCATAAGTTCCATACCTCCATTTACTACAAACACAGTAGTAACTTGAATAGATGTTCAATTACTTTGAATAACAAATACTAAATATAATGCAACCGGTAATATTTTGCAGGCAATGTGATCCCAATAAAATCTCCTTACTTAGAGCATCTAGAAGATTATTGTAATAGTTGATACCTGTGCCACTGGACCTCGGTTCCTGCAATAGTTCGAGAAGAAGGGTTGCTGTATCAACTTAACGTGGATCAGTCATCATTATATATAAATAAAATACATTCCTTATGTGACTTTAACACTTTAATAAACACCCCTGTAACAAAAACATGTAGAGTTTAAAACCAGAGACAAATTGTTTATGTCGGATTCAGTTGAACTTTTATGTATGCCACTATATCATAAACAGAGATTTACTTTGGGAAATCTTGCCAAAGTTCTTCAAGCTGTATGAAAAATACACATTTTAGAATATATAGTCATATAAAAAGGTTCCAGTATAAATTCCTGTAACATTTATCTGTATATTTGAAAAATAACGTTACCGAATTATATTCAGCGTTACATACGCTTTTGACATTCCAATGTAAACATTTAGAGTAGCGGTGCCGTAAAACTAACATTTTCAATCGATTTTTGCGAAGTACAACCAAGATATGTACAAACATGTTGACTGTATCCTTTAGTTTTACATTTATGTGTAAGTATGTCATAAAAACATATAAATAATTCAACGGTAACTGAGAGCGAGCAGCTTTAAACACAATATGCAGTATGCCATCGTGCTTTTGAGAAGACGCCCGTTACAATGCTAGATTAAAATGAAAATTAGATTTGTTCTTCGTAATTGACCTTTAAAAACAACATATATTGCAAAATCTCTCATTTTAACACAAATAATCAACAAATGGACCTTCTGTTATAGATCACAAAAGCCTATCCACCCATTTATTGTACAACAACAACTTCACATAGATTATTGATGTTTGCATACCCCCTTCGCTCTTTTCCTCCTATCCTCTCGCTTTTCCGAGGGTCGGGACAACCCAGTTCTCCACAGTACGCCATGTAAGATCCTTTTTCTTGCATATCTCATTTGATTTCATTGTAGCTTCCGCTTATTACTATGTTGCGATAAATCAAAACTTCATGTTGATAAAATATAATTCCCTTCATGGAACCCCTTTGCGTATGAAATGTAGTAGGTTCACACGTGAATTAACCACTGTGCATGTATCTGGCACTAAATACATAGTGCTTGATCACATCCAAAATTGTACTTTATTTGCGTTGTGAAAAAACAATTAAGTAAATCCTAAATAGAAATTCTCCTGACGCACGTCCTGTTTAGTCGATTTATGCGATTTTACCATCTACATTGACTTAATTTACTGTTTTGGTTTACATAGTGACGTCACTTATCAAGAGACACTGTGACGTCATTTAACGCCATTGTTTGTTTTGAAAAACGTATGAATGCAGGTTTGTTCTTTGAAATGTGAATAGATTCTATCACTGTATCTCCCTACAATTTGATGCTCTTTCTTGTGACACTATAAAAAGCACCATTTATTTTCGCAATCAACTTTCGCTTCAAAGCTACATGGCTATTCGTTACCAACAATTTTCGCATCAAAACCACTATCAGAATAAGAACCACTATCAGACCTATTCAATCAGTCCATATCTTCAAGTGCATTTCCTGGATCTCGTAACTCCAATTTTCAAATCTGGTGATCGTTATCTTGTTGGCAACTATCGTCCAATCTCTCTGTTATGTACCATCGGCAAAAAAACAAAAATAATATCAAACAGGGAATGCCACGTACCAAAAACGCAGCCTCCCCAAAACGAGCCCCACATCA
>JAUMHA010412500.1:0-10701 GCA_032359765.1 Saxidomus gigantea
TTGAGTACTGAAATTGTTGTCGTTTTTCTAAGATTATGAAAATGTATCACATCGACGAAAGTCAACACCTTCATTTTTCGATGACCATGATATAATATTCTACTTATGTAACAGTCTTTTTCTTGTTTCCACATCTATCACAGCATAGAGGAATCACATCGAAGTGTTTGTTTTATATTGTTACGTGGAATAAAGTAGCAGTAGGGTCTCGTTCTGGGTTGAATTTTTTTTAGCTGACTGTAAAGTTCTAGCCTTCATGCAAAGCTACATTTTTTCAATCGAACATATGACTCATTTCCTTATCTACCATTTTACGTATTAATTTTATTGAAAATCACATTGTAGTACCATCTTGAAGGATTTGTTTAACCTAATTTATTCTAATATATTTATTCTCTATTTCGAAAAAAGTTCTTACAACTTAAATTTATCGCTCTCGAGGTACATTCCAAGTGAAATCAATCTCGAAGAGAGAGAGAGAGAGAGAGAGAGACAGAGACAATGTGAAAATATTTGATTCTTGCCTAAGGACACAACCCCCGTGGCGCTGAGGGGGGAATCGAACCCAGGTCCTTCCGATCCTGAGGCGAACGCGGTTCCATTGCGCCACTGCGGCTCCAAGACTTTAACTGGCACAATGTCGATCATTTTCTGAATAACTTGTGTATGATAGGGTATTAAAGGAATTTACATCGATGCAGCATCAACGAGTAACAATGAAGAGAACACACTGCATATAGGCTAGTGACTTCAAGTAAAATAAACATTAAAACAGAAGTTTGCATTTAATTGCGCAAAGCAAATCATGAAAATAATTGATGAACAGTCAAAATGAAATAAAACGCTATACAATTTGTTCTTATGGCGCTGTGCAAATGTTCAAATGAACAAATGATACTAATCGCCAGAAGGTCAATAATTATGGCGTCAACTCGTCGCGTATAGGGGATATCATTATACCTTATTGTAACAACGTAGTAGTGGTTTGGCATTAACTGTTTTTTTTAGCTTTTATTCTGCAAATCTTTTTTCTGATTCCTATTATGTTAGTGTATCTTAAAACATTCGAGAGAGCTGAAAAAATAAAATGTTGGTAATACCTTCGTATTTGTACCTTTGTATTTGTGGACAATTAGACCTGACTACAAACGTTACTAAACTAATAAGGATATTTATTTATGCAGAAAAATGCGGATTAAGGTCTGTGAAGTGTTATTTTACGTACTCGTTTACATATACATGTATTTTATCATGTTATGGCATTAATTGGCTTATAGTTATTTTTTTAGTTTAAGTAACACGTCTATTCATCCACAAGCTCTTCGGTTTTGACACTTTTTAAAAAGATATTCATATTACATTTTATTTCCGAAAGATATTTTTTTTGATAAATCTATATGGTATATTATTTACCTGGTTCTTTTGAGCCGGAGTATAATTATGGAAACATTTCCATATTTTGTTCCCATCACAATATACAATGCCATTATGTCACAATTTCAATATCTGTATCTTTAACAGTACCTCGTGAAAGCTTTCAACCATTAAATATTAGATACGTAAAAGATTATAATATTAACTGTCATATCTCGATTTTCGATTAAATATTTCCATTATTGTAATATACGTATTTGAAAACAAAATAATTCCCAGACGAAATGCGAATCGTTCGTGTTGAAATAGTCAAATGTTGTAAATAATTGCAAATTACCTTATGGGATAGTTTCATGTGGGTAAATTTTAACGCCTATTAGGTTTTTGGCGGGCAGTCGGTTATACTTCAGAACGTGTGCAGAGGGAATGCCACGATTTTAGTCTTAACGATCACATACATATTAATATGTTCAACAGCACATATTTTAATTGTAGACCATAAATATATGCACATTAACCGAGCGCAATGATTGCCAAGACAGGATCAAACACGGAACCAACAAACAGCCAGAATCACACATAAAAGAAAATATCTTTCAGCTATTGAAATGGTGACAGACAAACAAAGAAAGTTCAGCAGCCGAAAATTGTTAATGTAATTGCAAGAATTTTGAGATACGCAAATAGTAATAAACAGTACATCCAAGAACTCTACATTTTTAATAGTGCAAGAACTCTACAAAGCTCAGACTAAGCATATTATAATGCCAAAGGTTGAATCCGAAATTATCGCCTTAGAGAGCAAAAACTTGATATGAAAAGTTCCCTAACATTCCCGTAACAGACGTAACAAATATTTGTAAGAGTATTTCAGTAATTTTGTGGCATTTCACTATGATCGTAGCTATTTCAGCAAAGTCCCCATGACTAATTACAAACAAAGCATGCAATTGTCAATCAAAACAGCATAAATGTTCCAGGAATACACTTAACATCTTACATGCTAAGCAAATATTTGGCGATAAATTACTGGAAATAAATACCGTTATGGGGGATATTATATTTTCGATAATACAGTTGTTTTTTTTTCATCTCGACCAAACGTTAATTGCTAACGTAAGTTAAACATGTTTATTTGTATTTTAATGTTAAACACTAATATCAAATGTGAATTTATGTTAGTTCTTACGGAGATTGTCGTTTAGGTTTTGCCAACAATCCACATCTCTTTCATATTAATGTTACTGCAAATATTTCTTTCTAAACTATTTCTAAATAAGGTTTTAAAAGCTTAAAAGCCTTAATTTATTTTAACATTTTCAATTTCCTGACAAGTATGACACCCTGAAGCAAAACTCACGATCTAATTTTACTACAGTAATTTTTTGTTTTATTCTTAACAAATGTTGATGCATTTCGAAGAAATTTCCATTACCTTTCACAAGTTTGTCCTAGCTCAATAACTCAAATACAAATGTTTACATACCTTCCTGATAACACGAACTGCTGTTTTCTTGTGTCCAAAATCGTTTATATTTCAATTTAAATAAATGGTTTAAATGCGTAGGTTTTCACACATCCCATTGTAGAAAATTTGTTTCCAACATTTTACTGTAAAACCCGTCATCAAAATGGGCGTCTCTTACCATGCGCGCATTCAAGAGCGAATCATGTGATTCAGCGCATGCGCTATTAATAATGGATGGTACAAAAGCGATGTAAAATGTTACTTAATCCCCATGGAAACGGTTTCAATTCACTTACGGAATAAATGGTAAAGGCAAATGAATGAGGACCGAAAGGCTTGGCGAACTAAATAATTTAATTAGGCAGTAAGAATCACTTGTTGGGAGTTGTCATTCAAACATTTGTCGCGCCTGGACTGACATTTGTGTACAATTTACATTAAGCTGTTTGAATTGACGCGCAAAAGGTACTGCCGTCAATCTCTACAACTTAATAGGTTCATCTTACAGCACAGATTTCACAAAAAAAATAGATTGATACGATTCTGCTGTTTGAATGATTCATTCATTCAGAACTAAAGAAATTACCTAAGAATGACATTTTTGTAATATTTGAACAAGCGTTTAATTGCCCGAAAACCAAGCAAGAATGTTAACATTTTCTCAATGTTTTATCACATGGAGAACTTACTTTAACAGAGTCTTGAAATGATAAGATTTCATGTTCTTTAGTCTATGATAGGCTTTAAATGACAATTAACTATCATATTTCGGTATTCATATTGATGACTACAAAAGTCACTTTATACCGTTAACAAAAACGACACATTTTTATAAGCAATATGAGAGATGTTGCCAGAGTAATTCTATTCCCATTGCAACTCTAAATGCTTTAAATGCACAGCTATGACATTTTACGGAATAGCAGTAGCGATGTGTGTAAGAGTTGTACAGAGTGCTTTTCATATGTAAACAAACACATACCCACATTGATAATTGCAAAGGAAAAACTAAGTTGAGATGCAGTATATAATGACCAGGCTCGGAATATAGAACTATTCGTGATATTTTGAATTATTTGAAGCGATAATATCTAGTCAATGTGATAGAAAAATGGAAAATGATTATTATGTTTATCAAAAAATACAACAACATTATAATTGATTCTGGTCGTAAATATTCTTTCAATGATATAGACACATAACAAATGACTGTAAAAACCTTGTTGTTATTGTATTGACCATTGGGGCATTTATGTACTAAACATTACCGTTTGTATAATGTTATGAGATTATTATTAAGCTTAGTAATACCTGATCTTTGAACTGACAAGTAGGTTACGTTGTTACGGAATTCGATTAGTGACGTTGCTTACGTTGTTATCATGCTGACCCATCATTGCGACTACTGCAGACCATGATCACCCCAGCACAATCAGGATATGAGCTGTTCTCTATTATGTCAGTAAATTTCGCTCAGCATGCATTTGAACAATTAATGGTATAATCCAACTAAAAGTTAGGCGAGACCAATTTATAAGGGTAAGACGTATCTACAAAAGAGTTTTAAACTTTCGGAACGCATGCCTCATGCGGTGCATAAATGTGCATTTCAATATTGATTAATTCTTTATCGACAAAGCTATACAAAATGTATGGTAATATCAACGTTTGTAATGACTTAATGACTCTAAAATCGTAGAAAGGTTGTTAACACTTTCGTTCATAGAGAAGTAGTGAGTGCCAAATAATTTATATGGTTGTAAGTTCTTCCTTGTTTATGCACTGTGTGAAATTCAATGCTTCTATGCTAATTCAAGACACATTTACATAATTAGACAAAATCCTAGCTTGTACATATCAAAATGTAAAAACGCCAATCTTATACAGTAAAACACATATATTTGTCTGATAGAAGATACAAGTCTGTCTTGAGTATGTGTAAATAGATTGTTAGTGCTTTTAGCAAGCAATACATCACGATGTATTAAAAGCAACAATGTTTGTCGAATTTGTCTCATTATTACGTCGAACCTAAGTTTAACAACTGTCAAAGTAGGTATCTTTCATACCCCTTGAAAGACAAATCTAATGTAACAACAGCAAATGTAATGTAGTAGTTTCTTGGTGTATTGAATTACATTTTGTAAATGGCCTCCAAAGAGCGGTTGGAAGCTATTGTTTTATCATCGCCTTGACATTATAGTCTGTGTCCATTATTAATGTCTCTAATTGAGTTTAGAATAATCTCAATATTGGATACAGGGAATATGATAGTGATCGTAAAGACGCAAAACAGCATGAATCATTTGAAAAGGTATTCATAATGTTGCATCCCATTTGCTATGCATTACTGCAAATAGTTATGCTGTCGTATTCCATAGTGGTGAAAATTGCTACTCGGCACTGTAAAGAGCATTATGCATGCATACAAATCAAAAGCAATCCTGCTCTAGTGACTTCAGTAGTTTCAATTGATTTGCTTCAAATTCCATTTGTTTCTTTTGAAATGCTCTTTAGAAGACCAAACCTGAGATAATTAACATGTTTCAAAATTGGAACAGTATTTTCATGAAAAAAGGATGAACAAGTCATTTCTATTTAGGCATCGCAGCAGGCTCAATGCTCATGTAAAAACATTTAAGCTGTCCTCATCACGTAAATACTCTATTACCTAATGTTTCAGACCAAACAGCAGATTGTTTACTTCTGATATGTCCCCTAAATGATCAGTAAAAAAAGTGTGCGACCAGACTGTATCATACTTGAAAAGAAGTTGTATGTGCAGCGGAATGCAGAAATCAAAACCGAGATGTGGATATAGGTATAGGGGTTATGAGGATAGATAATGTTTATTCAAGTGGCCCTGACTTTAAAAACATTGTCCTCACAATCACGTTCATTCGCTTAGTACAATTGTCCTCACTTGTTATTTCTATTTCTCTTTGTCTTGTACCCACATTTACGGTTTCATTTTTCTTTTCTTTACATACAGTAGAATGATTTGAAATACAATGTACTTAAAATAAAGGTAAACTGTTATATTATGTCGGCTCCAAGCATCGACGGTCATTAATGCAAGTGAAGGTCAATAGTATTCTAAAATGTCATTTATTTGTTTTACATTGATTGTAAACTCGAGTTCATGAAACTTGTATACATTTCTTCATTGTCTGCCACGGAGTCCTTTAATTCGTAACAATACTCGCACCTCAAATAAGAAGTGATTGAATTCTGCTGTTTCGACTAAGACTACTCTACCCTACGCAATGGCGCAGTGAATATACATATAGTTTCAGGAAGAGGAATACCTTACCACTCACAAATCATAATAAACTCCGTAATATAACGAGCTCCCTTGGACCATTTTAACTTTTTTCTTTTATCTGGAGTATGTTATACCAAGGGTTTTCGTATTTGATAAAGAAGACAAAAGATGTGTTCCTGATATCCGGAATTTCGCTATATCCGGATTGGTTATATTCTGAGTTTAGTGTATACTGCAATTCACATTATACGGCTTTGTGTAGAAACTTGAGTTTCTAATTCAGTGTATAATGTACTTCACTTTGTAATGATATTTTCTTATATTCGGTAATCTGCACTTATTTGGGACATGACTGCATATTTATTTGAGTTGCACTTAGAGCCAGTGGATTGAAGTTTCTGTTCTTCCACTGATGCTTCATAAATTAACAGCATGAAACTCTCAGTGCCCCTGCAATCGCTCAGGGCCCTTCTAAAAACCATTTTGTACATTTGTGAATTGACATATAGGTAGTGTGTAAAATGTTCATTCTCATGTGTACATTATTGCTTGATACTTTCAAATGATAAAATATTTTGTCAACCCCAGTTTCTTTGTAATAATCATATAAAATTAAATCATGTATTTGATCATGTGTTCATGCATTCATTGCTAAATGTCCATGTGTTTAACCTCATTTTGATAATAAAATGTATGTCCGTCTTTCTGTAACAAAGCTTTGACATTTCTACATAGTCAAAGCTATTCTGTTATACTACAATCTTTACTTATGGTTAAATATTTATCTAACAATGCCACCAATTTGCAAAACCAGATACCATCAATATTAAACAGCGACTTGATTTAAGGTTTTCTAATATTAAACATATAAGGATTTGAAAGGAAATAATATATTCCGCATATCATAAATAACTAGACTAGATGGCAACGCGGCGGGAAAGTAAATAGATAGATTGCGAACAGTCGTCAACACCAGAGTATGAACAAATCGAGACAATAACAACTGCTCTTCTTTTGATATCTTTCAAGTAAGATAAAAATAAAACTTTCTGATTCCTGCATTTACTTCAAATTGAAACATGAATGCAACAACACTTCCTTCAAATTTGAATATTAGAAATTAGCTAGATTTTAATTCCTGTGTTTCCTTTTTCATATACTACTAGTATACAATTTAGACAGATAATTAAAAAGTAGTGATTTTTGTCACTGAGCGAGACGGAAAAATTTACATTGATGAAATAAAGAAAACCAGAGGCAAACCAGATGCAAAAAATGAAGAATTAGTACACAAGCGTACTGCGAGTCAATGTGTGTAACCTCATTTCAGAAGAAAGCGAACACGACAACAATTTTCAATTTCAAAATTTAAAAAAATCGATACATAAAAAATTGAACATATAGATAAAGAAACTGAATTGCTGTATTTTGTTTACTAGTAACTGTGGGTCTTTTTACATGTAACGGGCATGTGGCTGATGGCCCAGACTAATATAGTGTGTTTCCTTTGAAGACATGTAATAAAACAATGAAATTCGGCTAATTTACATCAAATTTACATCAAACAAAACGCCCACATCAGGTGTCTGCACTTTATGTTCGCACAACTGGAATGTTGCAGACATAGCTAATAGTTTGACAGGGGCCTGCTTTTTGTGCAATAAGTTTTGTTATATTGTCCACCACTCCAAAGAGGGGTTGCGTATTTCTTATATGTATAGAAATGGGAACATACGACGAAAACGTTATCAAAACACCGAGAATAAATTTAAATTACAGAATAAGCTTATAAATGTGTTAAGAAATATGATGAAAAAACAGGACTTTGTACAAATCAGATGTAAATTCAACCTTCTATCTATAAGCATAACTTTCGTTTTTAATTATTTGATAATAGTTCCTGGTCAATATCCTTTGACCGGTTGTTTCAATTAGTCAGATGAGATTAAAACACCCCAATCGTGATTGTGAGGTAACTGTAGTGAGAGTTCTATCATATAACAGAAAAAATATTCCATATTCTAATCACTTCAAACTGCAAAAAAAACCAAGACAATGAACTTATGTTATCGTATCATATCTTGTTACTGATTACATTTTGAAAGATAAAACGAGTAAGGTAATCCCTTACTAGTCTTGTAAAGCTTCTTTTAAACCTAGTTTTGACGACTGTTGTACAAAATCCAAGCTTTGGAAAATAGCAAAACGTAATAGTTACATAGATGTTTCAAGGAAAACAAAACAAATGGTTAATGCAGAAACTCACAACATTTATTCTGTAAGTCTGTAAGATAATGAAATGTGAAAAATCACCGGATCATGCAGATACACAGCATTATACATTTATCAGTCTTTGATATCGAAGACAACTAAATCAGATGTAAATAATAGGCAGGTTATCCGCTTGGTCGCCGGTCTGAGGCTTGTCTTTACTATTTATAGACCTTCGCAAGAATGACATTTCTGCAACAAAGTAATAAAAACATTACACAAATGGTAAACATGACGCTGTCTTGAGAACCTTTTCCTGTAAATAACTATCGGAAACACGTCATGCCGTGATTGAATGATATATTTAAAAAGGCATTTCTAGAAGAATTCAAAATCAAATTACAACACATTAAACGGTATGCGAGTGTAACTTGCAGAAACAAAACAACATAAAGTGCATTGTTCTTGATACCATGGTAGAGCCCTAGGGAAAATATCAGAACAATAAATTACTGACCAGATTTCTGTGTTTGTCCAATTAATGTCCCTTCTGTTATTGTGCCTTCATGCTTCAGTTTCTCTGCCGTTAGCCAGGAATTTTGATACTGCTTATGACTTTTTTTCCAACCCGCATTATAACTCAAACGGAAACGCAGGGTACCTTCTACAGCCTGTGTATAAATAGCAAACAATATACACACCGACATTTACTTTCAAACCATCTGTTTGTTGAGAAAACGAAATGCTATAAGTGTTATTAGTGTGGCTGACACTGGCCGACACAAAAGTAACGGTTAGTAACACATAAGACCTAGATGCGAGTCACTTTCAAGCATCTAACCTTGATAAGAGATACTGGGCAAAAACATGCCCGAGTCCTACCGACTGTAGATGGATACAAGTAAACTGCTGGCTCCCTGTTTCATAGGGGATATGTTCAATCATTGATGGGATCTTGGGAGGGATAAATGTAAATTAAACGAACTTGCTTCGTACAAATTGCGTCCCCTTTAAAGTTTATGAACATCTAATACAACACAGAATTCGACTTACAACACTAATCGCAAAAATAATACCGACACATCTTTGCTGAAACGTTCATTAAGTGATATAAAATGAAATGACTGACATTTATGATTCTGATGATTTCATCTAAGTACAACATTAAAAATCATTCATTTCCCTTTCATGCATTCTTCGCAACGAAAATTATGCTCCTGGCTGAACCGTTCTTCGTTTCTTCATTCACTTTTTTATTGTTTATAGTAATTTATTTTCAATATATGAAGTACATAGTCAGAAATAAGTGATATGTGGATATAAACAATAGGAATATTTCATTTGAAATAAGGATGCGGGTGCTGTCATGAAAAACATCAGAGTCTGATTCAACTTTTTGTTTCTTTTACAATATTTGCTTAAATGGACATGGTTAAAAAAATGGAAAACTCTTTTTATAAGCCGAGTAATAGATAAAGTGTCAAGCTGTGCATTTCTTTTGATGTTGTGTTTACACCCGTTCCCACGTTCTCCCCAAATTCCGCATAATATACATCAATTGCAAATTTCGGGTATTTTCTGTCTGTTTTTAATTTTTTAGAATCTTAGTAACCATCTTCGACGAGAAAAGTGAATAAACCTTCAACAGTAAGCAAGAAATAAAAGTGCTGATGCAATTTCCAATACAGACTATATCAAGTTTCAAATACCTTAAACCATTTACCACAATGGAGTTCTCGAAATGGATGTCTGATAACTCTGTAATGAAATGATTGACAGGACTTTATCCAATCATACTCTTGAACCATATGAAGGTCTGAGAAACGTGCGCCGCATTCGAAACGGACAATAAATCGCTTCTGCAGATTAAATCACGTTTGAATAATTTAAAGCCATTATCATGTTCAATATACTTTTGTTAATATTAGTGCGCCTCCTCAGGAAAATAGATCTAAAATAGTTACAATAATTTATTCCAGACTGAAAAGTACTGCTTTTGTTACTTTTAATCTTTCATTTGTTATGTTTCAGCCATCTTTCCCATTTCATAAGTAGCAGAGATTAGGCCATAACGCGGATATATCGTCTACATCATCGTCTAAACCTAAACTCAACTCAGTCATAAAACAGACTAAAATAGCAATTGGCCCTATCTTTATGTATCACGCATCAACGCCGTGATAGTTGCTGAAATGTGAGGCTAATATCATGGCTGAAACTAGCCAAGTGAACCCGAAATGGTTATAGAACTCTTACAACATTGAACAAAGTGAGAGGGAATCATTTCACACTATTTGCAACGGACCTCCCAGATAGCAGAGGGTTGTTGGACCAATGTCAATAAATTGTAAAAGATATATCGGTATCGGGCCAATGTTGACCC
>JAUMHA010412511.1:0-10700 GCA_032359765.1 Saxidomus gigantea
TCATTTGTTTCCGTTACTTGAAAACTGTAAGCCGGTTATAGGTCTATATTTACAGAAATAAAAATACTTATTGCATCGGTTCGCTAACGCTCCCTCGCAATAAATTTGTTTATTCCTGCAATATAGACCTATAACCTATACATAATTTGTGCTTCTGTCGTTTTTTAAACATCCATTTCATTCAATATAGCACAATCTTCAACTTTGAAGTTTCGTCTGCTGAGCTGCTGGTCTTCTGAGCTGCTGAGCTGCTAGTCTGCTGAGCGGCTGGTCTGCTGAGCGGCTGGTCTGCTGGGCTGCTGACAGCGAAAAGTCTGCTTGCAACGAAAACTCTTCAAGTAACGTAAACTTATGAATTTAAGATATAAAAAATCAAAACGAAAGGGCGTGTATTTATTGTTTCTACGCATAATTCGTGCTTCTGTCGTATTTTTGAAGAAAAAACAATTTCATTCAATATAGCACAATCTTAAACTTTGAGGTTTCCGCTGCTGAACAGCTGGTCTGCTTGTCTGCTGAGCTGCTGGTCTTCTGAGCTGCTGGTCTGCTGAGCTGCTTAGTTGCTGGGCTTGCAACGAAAACTTTTCAAGTAACGGAAACTAATGAAATCCGGTATAAGATATAAAATATCGAAATGAAAGGGCGTGTATATCAATTGTATCTTCGCATAATTCGTGCTTCTGTCGTATTTTAAACATCCATTTCATTGACGTTCACGCTGCTTGGCTGCTAAGCTGCCAGTCTGCCAAGTTCACGCTGCTACGCTGCCAGTCTGCCTAATTCACGCTGCTACGCTGTCAGTCTGCCAAGTTCACGCTGCTACGCTGCCAGTTCACGCTGCTAGGCTGCTACGCTGCCAGTTTGCTAAGATCACGCTGCTACATTGCTAGTCTGCCAAGTTCACGCTGCTACGCTGCCAGTCTGCTAAGTTCACGCTGCTACGCTGCCAGTCTGCTAAGTTCACGCTGCTACGCTGCTACGCTGCCAGTCTGCCAAGTTCACGCTGCTACACTGCCAGTTTACCAACTTCACGCTGCTACACTACTACGCTGCCAGTCTGCCAACTTCACGAAAATCATGTTCTGCCTGTGCTTTCTTGCAATCGGACTCTAATCTAGTGATGTTATCATCGCACGAGTGAGCATCCGGACTGGTATTTGGACATAAGATTGTTCTTTTCTAAATATGTGCACAGTCTGTGTTTGATCATTTTTTGCATTGGTTTTGTAAATGTTGAAATTAAATTTATTAGGTTTTAGTAATGGTATGATTACTGCGTGGTTCCAATTTTCTGGCGTGGTGCCTTCAACCCATGACTGATTAAAGATTTGAAGTAATGTGTTCCTGCTTTCCTGTGGTAATTTTTTGAGTATTTTGTAATGAATTAGGTCTTCTCCCGGTGCCCCGTCCTTGCAGTTCGACAAAGCTTTATTAAGTTCGAATAGAGTGAATTCTTGGTTATATTCTTGAGAATTGTCATTATTCCTAACATTGATATTCTCATCTACCGTTTTATTCATTATCCTTTTTTTAGTAGAAAATCTTTAGTATATCCTTTATTACTGCTAGCTTCAGCATATTGTTTGACTAATGCGTTAGCTTTTTCTTTTGGTTCTGTAATAATGTGTTGTCCTATCTTAAAGACTGGGTTACTTTTCGGTACACTGCCTTTAACTTCGATAACAGTAAAGTTTCGATACTACATGTCAGTCAGTAGATGTGGTGTCGTGTCAGGTTTTGCTCGTTCAACCAGAATTGGTTTCCTTGAGTTCTTTTTGGGCCATGCCTCAACATCAACCATCACCAATTTCCGAAATATTTACATGTCAGTTTTGTTTGTGGGCCCGCTGTGATACTTTGTATCACATTTCTTGTTTCTATTTTATTTTAGGTCTTTTAAATATCATTTATTGATTCAAGAAATCAAGTCATATTTTGTGATTTTACATTAGTTTATAACTAAGATATTTATAGTCGTTCTCTTTCGGATTAATAGCTGCACAAAACAAGGAATACAGATTATGAATTACGGTCAAATTCCAAGAAGGATATCACACACAAAAAACCAAAACACGTACTTATTATCTTAAAAAGACCTTTAGTTACCCTCCTACGATGGACATTTGGAACCAAATAACTATTATGAAGAAGAAGAAGAGCTATTTATTCATACATATTTATCTATGTTTACTGGTGATGGATTATCCAATACATATCAAAAACGTAGGCATATAACATTTGTTTATTCTTACTAGCCCATTTAACTTTACCTTCTAAACAGTCACTTAGCGAACACTTATAACAGGTCGTATCAGGGTGTTATCGTTGGTACCGGTTTTCCACATGACCAACGCCCCCAGAGGAAGTTAGTTATTTTAGGTTTCGGAGGATAGTGCAAGATACAGAAAGCGTCCCAATTCCAGAGACACCCCTGGTTCTTATACATGTCAGGTGTATAGCACCCATACATGGGACCTCGGTTTTAAAGTCTCATCCGAAGGACTGTTAGTTATTTTAGTTGGTCAACCCCGGGAATCGAACCCGCACGTCTCGTGCTATACCGATTGAGCTAACCGGGCTGACTTACAGGTGATCTGTATTTATAGTCTTAAACCAGCACTTAATACTAATAATAACGGATGATATACATTGGATATATACATTGGATATCTCCCTAACTCGCCATAAATAGCAGCAGTACTTTTAACATTTAAAATTATGTCAATACATTTAAATGCTTATTAAAATTGACCATTGCCACGTACTTTACAGCGGGTTGGCTAGCTCAATCTTTGCCTCTGATGACGTTTTTCTACCTGTTTTATGTCATTTTAGTCATTTAATACAATATATATACAAGTACCCGTATACATCGTATGCTAGTTTTTATCTGTTATTTTGAATCTGTTTTAAATCGTTTAAGAATGGTTCATTCAAGAAGGAACAATATTACCACCAATTAATGTATGCAATATATTAATATGTTGTCTAATGAGTCAACTGCGAAAATCAAAAGATAAGTATTATTATCATTGTTAAAATCAAAGATGTACGATACAACCACTCAACGTTAAGCTATAAATAAATAAATGTATGCGCATTTCCCTGTATTGAGCCTCTACATCTTGTTTACAATTTCGTTTGGTCAAAGGTCAATAGTGAGTTTAACAAACGGTGCGTACTGATAGTGATAACTACATTAGTAGCAGGAATGTCTTCGAAAGGATTACTTTTAGAAAATGGACAACCGGTGTGTTACCCTGATCCATACACTAAGATCCCCAAACAGCCGACAGAGAAAAAACCAGGACAGCTGCCGTTCGAGAAAATAAAACAGTTTTTCGAAGAGGTAAACGATTACAATTATCTCCCTTTTCTACACATAATGTATTTAACGTTGAGGCGCTCAGTGGGGTTGAACAACAACCAATGTTTACGTGGTGGATCATCATTTATATTAATCATTATTGTAATTATTATTATTATTATTATTATTATTGTTGTTGTTGTTGTTGTTGTTACTGTTGTTATTAAGTTCAGTACAATTTACTTTTCTTGAAGAATTAAACACAATTCTTTCTTAGTATGTAAATATTCATTATCACAGTTGCTCGTGTTTGTGAATACATTTTTATCTTGCATATATTCGTATAGATAATTATAACATGTACTGAGGACTTATACATACTTCTTATACGACTGTTATACTAAATAATCCCCACGGATAACGCTACATGCTATATAGGCTATTTATTCGAGGAGTCAATTTAATGTAAATATATTTTAAGTAGCAGGCATTATATGTATAACAAAAAATAAACACGGTTTTGCGTAGTTATCATTTCCCTCTTTCACCGTTTGCTTCTCATAACACGTGTGAAAAAAACTGAAGAAATGGACATTGTGTGCGTACATGTCTAAATTCGACGGATGTCTTTCAAAACATATTATTTATATCGTTCAGTCAATTGTAGATGTGTCCGTTCTAGAAGTAGTTTCTTTATTCTTTTTTTCTTTGGTCTTTTTTTCTTTTTTTTCCCCAGTAAAACGCCTGACATTGCTCAGAAGCCCGAGGCTCTCACCCATGAACTGGTTCTATATAAATGCGTTGTGCAGTCAGTATATTAGAGACAGTATATAGGATGAATAGTACATTATTGAAGGTCTACCCTATGGGAAGTGTGATTCCGTGCAGACTGTTAATGATCTGCACTGTTTCAGTCAGTAAAATTTTCATTTTGCACTCCTTTGAACAACCGCGGAACTGAAATTAGCTAATGTCCGTATGAAACATCACCTGTAAAATATTCGAACTCATCCTATCTCACTATCATGACGTATATTTCAGGGTTACATCGTGGTGGAGAGCTTCTTCAGCCCGGAAGAGTTACAACCATGTCGTGACGCTATTGCGGAAATGGTAGAACTACTGGCTAACAAACTCTATGATGCTGGCAAAATTAAAAGTAAGCACAACTTGCATATATATTCAATCTACTATTAATTATACTAAAAAGGGAAATTAGAAAATTCTTAGAAGTTTAGACTGATGCAGCACTTTTATTATTTTAACGTAACACTTGATACTGCGAAGCATGTGTAAATCACTTAATAACTGTCACCGATTTAACGCACCTTGTTGCGACAGAAGGGTATGCAGTTAAATCGTATTAAATGGTCTGATTGTGAATTAAGTACACCCTTCTTAAGCCGCCACCTGCTCTTGCTATATCCCTTAGTTGGTTGCATTACGATCAACTGCATTGTTTTAGTTTTATAATGTTAAAGGCAGAATGCGCTTCCATTTGTTATGTTGACTTTTCGCAGTCTTAAATATGAAATATACGAGTACATACTTAATTATATTTCGAATTGCGAAACGGATTCATAATTTTATTGTAAATGTTTACTGAAGTATTGCTTCTGTACATTAGCAGTTTGTGTCACTTTACAATAGATTGCTACCCTACGCTGTCAAGAGCTGTTAAGCTGCAAAGTTTATCATTTCGTTTAATGAGATTTACACACAGATATGAAATTCAACTTAAAACGTTGCGGCGGTAAAATGCTGAAAAATGACTTCAAGTTCCCTAAAATTGAATTTGTAAAAAAATGGATCGATGAAAAAAAACGTTTAATTTTGCTACGTTGTATTTAAATTATAATATTATTCTTCAGACTTGTACAAGGAGGTTGGGTTATTTCAGAGACTCTCAAAACTTGAGGAAGAGTTTCCAGGGGCAAACATACTCCTGTTTAAACATCAGAAAATACCAAAGGTAAACAACATGCTGCATACTTATATCATATGAAATATATTTTGACTCAAAGTTTAAACAAAATTACAGAGAATGTTATTAAAATAATTACAGTAAAGTTCCGTTACGAAGACCACCCGATATTAAGACCGCCCTCGATATAAAAACCAAGCATTTCGGAACCAAATCGCTCATTTTATAGTAAAAGGGTCTCGATAAAAAGACCATTTCGATATTAAGTCTACTTTATAGTTATACCGGTCCGAAGAGTGGTCTTATTACAGGAACTTTACTGTAGTCAGTTGTAGTAGCTTGTTTTTTTTCTCTGAAATATTTTACTATTCCTTGCGGTACTGGAATGTCAGCACTTTGGTACCAGCTGCAAACCCCCGGGGTCTGCTGATAATGACACGAGGAGGTCACTATCTCGCCTTGTATTAGGCAACTACTTGGATTTTATGTTTTTTATTTGTTTCCAGCTTTCTTTACAATGGGCCGATACAAACATGTGTCATTTTATTTCAAGGCATTTTGTGATCTATGGTGTAATGAGCGTATGTTGAACCTGATCGAGCAGCTGATTGGACCGGATATCGCTGGACATCCTGTATGGAACATGCGCACCAAAACGCCGAACAGCAAAGCTATGGTTGTCCCATGGCACCAAGGTACATTAAAACTGGGTCCTAATTTGACATATTACGACCAGATTAAAACCACATCTGCTGATTGGTATGAAATATTCAACCAATGATACAAAATAATCCAATGAAGATTACGTGTAGTTTCTAACCCTATATTATCTAAATTAAACCGCGGTCAATATAATGAAGAATGCCTCTTGGATTATGAAGAACTCCTCTTAGATTATAAAGAATGCCTCTTGGATTATGAAGAATTCCTTATAGCTTATGAAGAATTCCTCTTAGATTATGAAGAATGCCTGAAGCTTCGGACTCTAAACACAGGCGTTTCATGTACCGTTCCGGACACCAGGCTAGTTTAATATAAAATAATTACAGTCAAATGAATCAGGCTGTCCAGCGTCCCTAAATTTCCTATACAATCCAACTTTTTCAGTTTTGCTAAATTTCCTAAAACATCAAAGGGAATTCCTACAAATGCCCTATATTTTCACTTAAATTCCTATTTTTTTCTATCCTTTATTATATAATACAACTTTGAAAATGTTTTCATACTAAATATGGCTTTTAATTCTTCTTATTCAGATAAGACAGTTAAGGCAGTTGACCAGAGACACCTTTCCTATCACAGTTACTTTTGTGTCATATATGCAAAGGGAAACCAATTTCGTGGTCTTTGAGGGCCATATCTTAGTTGTAAAATTCTTGATTTAAGCCCTAAATTTTCTTAAATATTTCCCTGAAATTAGCCCTATGTTTTTGTCAGAAGCCTGATGATTATGTATTTAGTTCTTTAGAGGTTTCAATGTATGAAAGAAATGAAATAGGAAGATAATAGTGTGAGAAAATGCTTATATTATATTGCATATATATTTCAGACAACGGATATTTTAGCGAGGAGGCATATGATCACCTGATACCCACGGCTTGGATACCATTTCTGGACGCAAATGAGGAAAATGGCTGCATGCAGGTAAAATATCTTAAACATTTCTTAATGCTACCCGTTGTTGATAAAAGCCGTTTACAATTAATTGATGGTTTATTGTAATACTATATGATTAACATTCATTTTGGGAACATAGACTACAAACATATTTCTAACTTTATTTGTTGTTTTTAAGGTCGCGAGGTTTGGACATAAACTGGGCAAAATGGGCAAACATACATGTTGCCATAGCGACACGTGGTTTATCGATCTCGCAGAAGAAGAAATGAAAAAATCGCTAGGTAATACTATGAGCCTATGTGGCACTGTCTCTGTTTTGAGACTTTGTCAAGCTACAGTGCCAAATAATTTGCAGGTTGGTCTCAGTGATGTCATGGCTACCGCGTTGGGTTATTAAAGTAGGCAATCCGGGTTCGATCTTATGTCCGGTCACTAAAGTGTATCCTGCGGCAATATATCACATGCATCGTGTGCTTCAGTGAATCAAGTTGCAGTTATCCTATATGGGTACCGTAACAAAGCTTGCTGTATCTCCCTTTTTTCATCGCTGATGATATCTCGTTAGTGATTATCTTGAAAATGTTGAAGGAATTTGATAAAAATTCTTATTAATTAATACTTTGTTTTGCAGAAGGTCATATTACCAAACACCTGCGAATAAACAATCGTAACTCAGTGACTATTAACCGACTAAAATAGTCCTAGTCAGAATTATTTCAGTAAATTTCACCAGAATTCTTAGGTATTTAAACAATGGTTTGATACAATGCAAAGATCAGTACCTTCTTTGGCCACTACACAAAACATATTATGAGTTGACATGCTGTCCTTATAAAATGTTTTCGAAAAATGCTTACATCAATCTTCTAACTAAGACTGTTCTTGTAGATGTGAATACAGAGGAAGACCTTGTGACTGTTCCGGTTCCATACGGAGGATTTTTGTTATTCAGCAATGTTATACCACACAGAAGGTAAACTGTATTTAAAATTTAAAATATATTCAACGATTTTCCCGTGTAAATATATCTGAAAGCCATAAATTAATTAGAATATTTTAAGAAGTTAAACACTGTCCAATGTGTTATGTCTAATAGTAGTATGCGAGCATAATGTTAGACAGTTTCGAGAGTCTTATTGTTATTCCATATAGAAATACATGAAATCATATTTTCTCTAGACCCTTACATCCTTCATCGACAGCTTCCGTCGCATTGTTTAAAGCGTACAGTCGCAACAGCGCAGTTGTAGCGTGTGCGATTGGAGAGTCCATGGTGGTAGTGCCTTTTGGCAAGACACAATAATTCAACATTGCTTGTCTTTCAATCTGGAGTGAGTGTCGAGAGTGATTTATCTACTTGTAAGAACTTGTTTCGCAATCGGGAATAAATAACTTAGTATGAAATATAACGGGAAACTTTTTTAAACAGTTTGCGACACATTTTGTTAAGCAGATGTACCTTAAAGAAGGTAAAGTCTTTCACAAGGGTGACTCGGTGGTCGAGTGGTTAACGGTCCGGACTACCAGTCCTGAGGTCCCCGTTTCAAATCCCGGCAGGGGCACTGGATATTCCAGAAACGCTTTTGAAGTGCAGTGAATCCCGACAGGAGCACTGGATACTTCGGAAACGCGTTTGCAGTGTTTCCCACCCAAAGAGATGAACAGGTTAGAAACCCAGATGAAGTCGCAAATGTATCGGTGCTATACACCGGGCACATAAATAACCAAGCGTCGATTGGTAAATAGCTAATACCTGGAACCCGGATTCCGTTTTATATGCATCTGTCTCTTCAACCTGCACCTGTCAGAAGTAAACCTGAAGAAAAATCCTAGGGTCGGTCGGGACTATGAACGATAATAAAAAAAATTCTCCAAAAAAAATCATAAAGGCTAAACTATTATTGACATTTCAGTTTGCCGAATATATCCAAGGATATCCGATGGAGCATAGATCTTCGGTGGCAGTCTCCGTTTGAAAATTATGGGTTCTACGATATTGCTGAAGGGATTGTTTTCCGGTCATCTACCGAGTCAAACATTCAACCAGACTGGAAAAAATTCCTTTCAGTTGACCGGAAGGAAGTATGGCAAAAGAAATATTTCAAACAGGTACATGATTTACGTGTGGTGCTAGGGCATGATTTGTTGAAAGTTGAAATCTCTTTTAAAGGGAGCAGTAGCTTTTAGATGAGAAGCGTCAATAGCAGGTTCAGAGACTGGAATAATAAATTAAAATCTGTAAATGCAGTAAAACTTTGGAAATTCATTTGAAAGCGGAAGTTCCCAATCCATTCGTATCTTTGTCAAGTTAAGTCATCACGCCACAAAGTCAGAATCAGTTAAGCGTTAGAAGTCTACATTCTCATCAGTATGTGAAAGAAAAGTTATATATATTACAGGTTGTGATGTTTTTACTGTTTTCGGAATTGAACTTTAATGTCTAGTTGTAGTTTTGGTTCGTTCTTCATACTAGAGATTGAAGAGCGCCAACTGACTAACGAATTATGGTACTTGACAACGTTGTTTTGATATATTTGATATTTACTGTAAATTTGGTATTATTTGCGATGACGTACTTTTCGCTATTTTCGCGAATTTTCCACTTCGATGATTTAAAATTATTGCGAAAGATTCTTTTCACATAGATTTACTATTAGAGAATTCTCCTTTCGCGAATAACTCAGACTGCTCACAAATCACAAAATCTTCATCGCGCGAAAATTACCCAATTTACAGTATATTTAGTAAGAGATAAGTCTCTTTAAAACTATCGTTTATCTTCTTTATCTAGGTTGTTGAAACTGACCATTTTGATACAACAATAACTGGACCATGGATCGGACGCTGGGAAGTTAAAAATGAAAACAAACACACGAAAGCATTTACAAAATCAGTTAGTTAGCTCTAGCCGAGAGAGTCAAAAGGAATAAGACAAACAAATTTACGAGATGGACTAATTTTACCCTCTAAGGTGGCTGTTTTACATTTCTGTAGAACCGAAACAAAAAAATGAATGATCAGTATAAACGGACGTTTTATTCAAACAATTTAAACAGAATCATTCATATGACAAACGGAAATCACATTTACTCATGTTGAATATTTTAGATCTTTGGTTTAGCACGAAGTTTCCTGAAGGGAACTTTTTTACTTGAGAAAACTGAGTGTTAAAAAGTCATATTCTTTCCAATCACGTAATGAAGTTTCGTGTACAATGGTAAACGTGTCAAGCAAAAGTGATTTCAACTAAATATAAAAACGTTTAACAGTGAATTCTGACCTTTGTTATTTGTCCTAGTCTGCAGTATTTCAGACTGGCTTGCTACAATACTGCCTTTTCATGTACCAGAATATCCCTTGCAGTATAAACATCTTATAATCAATGCAATAAACTAATAAAATAAATTAAAATATTGTTTTGTAATGATAAACATTGTGTATTTGAAGCACTGACACAATAAAATGAAAATGTAACTACATGATTGTGCACTCAACAATTTTCTAAGTATACACCTCAATTATGTGCCAAATCAACAATCATTTTTATGATACACATTCATTCTTCTTATACTTTGTATAAAGATGATAATAATGAATGGCGCTATCATTGTCTCATGAAGTTTACATCACCGCACACCTTAATGTGAAATTCACAAAACTGTAAATTACGGTAAATTACAGTAATTATAAATTTCATCCAAATCATCTAGAAAAGTTCAGTTTTTGATGCAAACACGGATTCTGATACCAATCTCAGATATGTTCTATCCTGTTAAAAAAACATCAGGGTACTCATTTTCCATTAAATCTTCATCCGGTTGAAATGTAGTTGAGGATTAAAATCAGTCA
>JAUMHA010412522.1:0-10700 GCA_032359765.1 Saxidomus gigantea
AAGGTATTCTGTTACTATGAACTTCCTCAGTTTATAAAGCAGTCTTTCGGGGGGGGGGGGGGGGAGTACTTAAAGGGGATTAACTCCAGATTTCCTCAAATTTTGTTCAGTTACATTGATGTCCCTTCAATGTTCTCAAACTTTTATATTTCAAATCATGGTTACCAGTCTTCACTTTTCAGCAACACTGCAGTATACACGTATCTGTTGGTATAATTTACTGGAGAGGTACAAAGAATAAAAAGGACAAATCATTTTCATTCACTTTATAATCAATTACATCAATAATAATTATGATTAAACTTTCTAAAATTCTTAATTGCACTTACTGCATGCATTAATATGTGCCAGAGAAATCTTAAATTAAGGTTCGAGTTCAGAGGAGACATAGTTCTCTCATTTAAAAATCTTTTCACATATATATTAAGGAATCTAGTCAAAATAAACACAATTTAGTTGTTTCAAATGAGATCAGATAAACCCTCGTACCTGGTGCAGATATAGCAGGTAATTGCCGTAGTTAAATAATGCGACTGATGTATCCACTAACAGCAGGACAAGTAGGGTAGCTTGTATTTTGAAGGAACAGATGTATTGAAATTTATGTATAAAATGATTAAGCTTCTAAATGTTGCTTTAATCAAATATGAGAGTCCTGACTTAGAAATGAAACCATCACTCTATATAAACCACATAATTAACTTCAATTCCTTTGTGTATATAAACCAATATTTAGAGCAGACCGTTTCAGTCTCCCGAGGATGTTCTTTATGTATTTTCTTTTATCACCTTCCTTCAGATAAAAAATAAGGTGTATCACCACTCACTGTCTCTGACTTCACTACATTTATAGCCTCTGACCTTAATGGTTTACCCTTAGCAGTGGTATAATGGCTTTGCCAATACTGTCACACAAATAAATAGGTTTCCCTACAACAGCCATGTACAACACAATTTGAACACATGTCATATATTGCCATTTTTTATCTCCCTTTATAAGTTATCAATGACCGTTCCATCTGTTTCCATTAACAGTTCATTGTCTATAAAATTTGTTGCCTCATTATTTTCTGTCATTGTATCTAATTGGTTGTCTTGAACAGTTTCTATTACTTCATTTGATTGGTTACTATCATCCTGGTCCTCGATTTCTATTGGTTGAGATTCATCGGTTCCCTGCACTGATTCTACTGAAATACCCATCGCTTTTCTGATTCCCCGCAAACTTGTGATACACTCTGGCATAGTCTGAAAAACAACAGATTATGTTTGTTGATGTATATCACATAATTCTTTTTATTTTTTACATACCTCTCAATTTTGTACTAGGAAAAAATGTTGACAAATTTTTTATCAGTTTTCTACAGCCTAAAACCAGACATTTTTCTGTGCCCCTTTGCACAAGTAAAGTCCAAATATCTCTTGACAGTCTTATCTGTTAACTAGTCAGTTGTTATTTCATCTGGCACCTATTGAAACACAAAACTGACAAATCTAATTTTTTCACACTTACCATTCTATTGGCAAGTGACTGTGCCTTTGTGACCACTACAGACGATGAAAAGCCTCTATATCAATGCAGTCTGATCCACAGTTTAATATTCACAGTAAATTTTCAGCAAGCTCCCCTTTGAACTATGAATAATACTGCCCCAATTTGAATGTGCACAAATCTACATTAATTATTTAGGACGGTCAAGGTAAGCAGTATTGTTAACAGTTACTATATTTTTCATATTATTTTTTTATCAACACCAGTTTTGACTTATGAAATAGACATGAGTTTTTAATCATTGCAAAATACTGTTAATTTATAGTATGTGTTACTTACTTCCTTAGCCAACTTAGTCAAATTTGTTGTTACTTTCTCAGCTGGAAACAGAAATATACAAAATGTAAAACACTACTTAAGATGCAACATTTAAGAAACAAACATTTTACTGTAAACTATTTAGCAATGAAGCAATATAAAACTGTAAAATATTTTTCAATTTATTTATCTGAAACGTCTAAATCTTTCAAGTCACTCATTTTGTTTGTATATAATGTTCCTTCTGTATACACTATCCAACACAACACTTTATTATTTACCTAACATCGATATTTTCTACAAACTATCGCCAACAAATCCGTCATAACCAGTCAAATACTTGTAAAAATCTGATTCTGTAATACCACATTACCAAATTTGACAACTTTTGTAATGGTATTTCCTGATGGTCTATAGAAAATTCTAGCATTTCTAGGACATTCCTAGGACATTTATTACCACCCTTATAATTAGCTTGTTGCATCTTGTTTATACAATGACGTCATATAAATGACATTGCATACGATACCTATTTCGCGCCAATAACAGTTTTCCCGTCTATTTAAAATTACTAGTATAAGTGTGAGCAAGTTTCCAAAGGTATATAACAAAAGGTTCATTATCATCTAAATGTAATCAAGATGTTGGATCTACTCTTGGCATGGTCAGATCATACTTGTGCTTCCCACTTAGTATGATCCAATACATGACTCAAGCAAATCTGGCATTCTGAATCATAGTACTATATTATTAGCCCTATAAGATAAACTCATTAAAATTAAACTCATGAGAACTTCTGAACTCCAAAAACTGAGAAAGAAAGGCCAAGGTCATCGAGGTCTCGCATTAAATCATTACAACTAATTCTGAATTGAATGCAATCCATAAATTCTTTTTAAATCTCTGCATAGTTGAATAAAGTGCTGGAAACCTTGACCAACAGCCATAAATTTATTTACTCCTTGTTTTTTATGGAAGCCTTAATGTAAAGTCAATAAATCAGACACCACATCTTAAGATAGTATGTGACATGCTATCACACAGGAACATCCACCCACCCATACTATTAGCTCATACAGAGCCTTCAGCTCAGATGAGTTCATAAGACAGCTTAGTTAAACATACCTAGTTGGTTTTCTTTCTCCCCTGGTCCAGCTATATGACCGAGGTGGGGCGGGGGTTTCTGACTCAGTCTCTCATGCTGTGACTGTTGTAACTCCTTCAGCAGCCCTGCCGTCTTGTCCAGTCTCTGCTGGATCTTGTCCTCCTCACCTGTAGTACCTGTATTGTAGACATGTACATTTTTTATATTAATCTTTTCACTTTACCCTTATTACATGTTCTTTCAACTCTTATCCTTCTGGCAGTTAGTTTGTTTGTCTTTGTGACAATACATGCCACCTAGCTCACACTGCTACTCAACTGCCGAATCCTTACTCTGCTCACACCCAGTCACTTTGCATGTGTGACCAGTGCAGATCATGATCATCATATACATCCATGCACGCTGATTATGATCTACACCATTAGTAAATGTTCATTTGAACAATCAATGGCACTGTCTAAACTTAAAGGTGGACAAGTCCTTTAGAATATTAACAATACAATTATATAGGTTACAAATGCATACTTACAAAAATGTTAAGTTTTTTGCTTTCGTACTTAAGATTTGATAGTTTAAGACTCACATTTGCGATTGACCAAAGTTTGGTTCGTGAATCATCAGTTTTACACAAAATATTGTAACAATTCTCGACAGCTTTCTTTCAACATGGTGACCTGACATTATTTCTATCTTAAGAATTTTATGATTACTTTCATAAAATTTATTTTATTACTTTTCCTAATGTATTCCATTAAGAAGTTCCACAAAAGTTGTTGCATTTGTCCAGATACATTTGTGGTCATAAATGAATATAAACAAGAGGGCCATGATGGCCCTATATCGCTCACCTGAATACAAGTCCACTTGCTAATGGGTGTGGTCAATTTTGACCCAAGAGGCATGATTTGAATAAAGTAGGTGGAAGACCACAAGACAATGCTACATACCAAATAGGTTTTCCTATTTAAGTCTTTGTAAAACAAATGACCCTCTTGGCTGGGCCAATCTTGACCCAAGGGGTATGACTTGAACAAACTTTGAAGAAGTCTACTAGGCAATGCTACATGCTAAATATCTAAGCTCTAGGCCCTGTGGTTTAAGAGAAGAAGATTTTTAAAGGTTTTCCTATATAAGCCTATGTAAAACAAAGTGACCCCCAGGGAGAGGTCAATTTTGACCAGGGGGTCATAATTTTAACAATATTGGTAGAGGTCCACTAGACAATGCTGCATGCTAAATATCTAAGCTCTTAGCCTTGCGGCTTTAGACAAGATTTTTTTTTTTTCCCTATTTGTTGCCATAGAAACCAGAGTTCTGCATTGTATGGAATTCTTTGAACAACTTTGATAGAGCTTCATGCAAGGAACATCAACATTGGCCCAGAGGTTTCAGAGGAAATGTTGTTTGAAGGAAATGGTGGACAGACAGAAGCCGGACGCAATGTGATCCTAGTAGCTCACTCTGGCACTTTGTGGCAGGTGAGCAAAAATATGATAGGAATTAAAACTACAAACAAGAAATATAACTTTCTCTTCATTAATTCACTTAAGACACTGACTTTTCTGTACAGTAATTATGTCACACACCATAGAGAACACATCATAGTGTACACACCATAGAGTACACATTACAGAGTACACACCATAGAGTACAACACCATAGAGTACATACCATATAAAGTGTAAATGACCTTTTCAAGTAAGTACAAACCTGATTCTGCCTCTGTTGATTTGTCTATCTCTTCATTATCTCCATTCTCATTCATTCTCTAAAACATTGATAGCACAAGAATTATTCAACTACACATAACCAATTATCACACCAAGACAAAAGTATCTTCTTTTCTCTCAAAAACTATTTACAAAAAATTAAACAGATTCATTTTTTTTTAAAGTTTGATAGGTTCAGTAAGCATATATTTGGGAATCAATGATTGCTTTGTACATTTTGCAACTGCTTTATATGAACATTGCATACTGCTTTTTGTTTTCATTTTTGTCACAATAAATTACTAGATGGGTGTGTTCAATAGAGAACACTTGTGTCACCCTCTTACACTTTGTCAGAATAACCAATAATTTTGTGACAAAATCTAAGTACAAATAGGGGCAAAACTCTATTAAATATGACCTTTACCTATACATTTGGCAGCATAATGACCCTTTTGTCATAAGCAATACAATTTGAAAATTTGATGAAGGAATCTTAAGAAATGGCAAAAGTTAGGCAAAATCTAAGTACAAAAAGGGGCATATCTCAAAAATTAACCTAGACCTACAAAATTTAGCGGAATAAGCAATGCAATTGTAAAGTTTGATTAAGAAATCTTAAGAAATGGCAAAGCTACAGCCAATGTTAAGTTTTCGTAACAGAAACTTATACAAAAAACTTTGTGGAATCACATTTCTTTCGTCATAAGCAATACAATTTGAAAGTTTATAGAAGAAATCTTAAGAAATGGCAAAGTGAAGTTTTTGTGACAGGCGGATGGACATTTCTATCCCTATGTATCCCCTTTTCTTCCAAAGGGTGACTAAACAAGTATGCAAAGACTTATCACAGAAATTGATATATAAGTTGCTCTTACTGACCTTTCCAATGTTTTCTAATTGATCTTGATCCTCTTTTCTTTTCTGAAAACAAAATGGTCAGAAAAACTCATGTATCACTTCACAAACACAGTAATACAATCAACAGTAACAGTAACAAATTACTTTCATATACACAAATTTTATTTACATTTATTCAAATGGCATTTTCATGTAAAAATTAGATCTACAATATTCATTTTTCAGTCATGATTGGTAATTCTTTTTTCTAATAAAGTAAATGCTAATTCTTGAAAATGTTTTGCTTTTTGATGTTGTAACAAAGTTAGATATACCTGCTGTATCTGTTTCATAGTGATGGTGTGCTGTCCCTTGGTTAGAACATCCAGCAGACTGTCCACTATCCTGGTACAATCTTCATCAGCATCTTCTACAAACTTCATCACGCTGAAATATACATAATACTGATGGTTGTCATACAAGACAGACATTTTAGCCTGGTCCTAGATAGTCATACAGCTTATCAAGTGTTAGTGATCATCTGAATTTAGTAGTCATCCCTCTAACACTGTCATGTCCAAACACAAATAGTTTAGTCATCCCTCTAACACTGTCATGTCCAAAAACAAATAGTTTAGTCATCCCTCTAACACTGTCATGTCCAAAAACAAATAGTTTTTTATCCATCTGTTTTGAGTAATCAGCCGCTTCTGAAGCAGCGCTTCAAGTACGTCATTTTAAAATTGATCACTTGACTTACTGCTTAACAATAGTAATACTACACATGGTCAATAAAATCAGGCAAACAGTGTGTTACCTTTCAGAATACTGTACGCCAGATTCATCCCCGTATGTTGATAGCAAAAGGTCCGATTCTTCCTTAGAGATGTTAGAGAATGATGTATCATACATAGGTGCATGGCTACTAAATGGACCATAAGTTAAATAGTGCACTGAAAAAAATAAGTAAAAACAGTCAAAAGTTTGCCATTCATGAATGTAACTACGTAGGTATTCATGAGTGAAATTATCGCGATATTAGTTAAACATCAATACCAACAAATTTTCTTATTATTCTATATCTCAAACTCTACTTTTGTTGAGTTTGTTTCAATACAATGTCAAAACTAGCATGAAAAAACATCAGAATGCATAGGAAACATGACGTCATTTTAACGGCATTGTAGTATAGTTTCCGGCATTTAGTAAGCTTGGTATACATTTTGACGTTAATATGGGTTTATCACGGAGTTGACAGTTTATTGGTATATAACCTTCCTTTATATTTCGATAAACCACCGAACATAAAATATAATGATTTTGTGTACCTAAATGCACCTCGACTGCAAAAAGATTAGTTACAGCCCTGTCCTTCACAGGATAAAACTGGTTTTACTGTTTTACTTTTAACTGATTACAAAACTCAAATGAGAAATATGCTTTATCCAAACTTCAATACTGTTACAAAGAAAGCATCTACATACACTGATTAGCCTTATTTCTTTTATCTTCCTTGAAGCCCGCTATACTTCCTGTTCCAGCTGTAAGTTTGCCAGTCAAAGCACCAAGGGAGATAATCCTTTCATTCTCTCCAACTGAAGAAGAATTTTAGCAATAACAATAATAAAAATAAACAGTTATGTTCATACATTGCTGAATAATAATTTATAATGGTTGACAGTACACATGTAGAGGCAATCTGATTAAAATTATCTCCTCAAAAACGCTATTCTATCAGGATCTGAAGACGACCGACAGGTCATGTTCAGGCAACCATTTTTTACCAGCCAATCAGAGCTTTGCTTTCAATGTATTGAAAGTGTAATTTAAGTCTATATTTTCTAAAAGAAAAGCTTTATTAGCTTTATTTAGATGGGATCCCAAAATGTGCATCACTCGTTCTTTGTTTCTATGCCATCATAGCTTCACTGCTGTAGTTTGTACACATGATGGATTAGAAACATCTCTGGAATCATCTCAAGGATGATACTGTCCCATTTTATAGTGTGAACTGGGTTGACTCAAGCCAAGGAAACAGCATGTTGTAATGGAAAGATTGGCCATAAGGCCTCTGATTGGCTGAGATATAAATAGCTACATTGGAAATCCAGTAATTCAAGAAATTGAATGGGCCATCATCAGATGTTACTTCAGGAAGATCATGCACTTCTGTCAAATTGTAACCAGAGGATAATTGGCATTTTCTGTGAGCGAATCATATGAATTCAATTTTTATGCAGCACTAAAATGATATACATGTATTCAATTTCCATCGACTATACATAGGTGCTGTCCATAAAAACTACCCACAGAATAATGAACAAGTCCTGCATCAGCTGATCACTGTCAGAACTTAATACTTAGGCTGCTGTACCTGGGTCAAGTAGACTAACACTGTAATAACTATGTCAGATATAAAATTTTAACATTTTAAATATTTTTATCAGAATCACTTACAAAACATAATTACTGTCTGAATAGCCTAGAAATCTCACATGAGCAAATTAATGAAAGGAAAAAGTGTCCATGTGACAAGAAAAATGTACTATGTGAACCTGGCATAAAAAAGTTTCTCTTCCTACATATTTCAAGTATATCTAGGTCAGATATTGGTCACGTATCAAACTTTTCCACACATGAACTAGTATTTCTTACTGTATAGTTCACCTGTGGGTTACATTGTACCTGCACTCAGCACCAAAATGTTTCCCTATGATATCCTAGCAAGCTTCATTTTCAAGGCCATTGTCTGCAAACTGGTACTGGTATATATTACCCATAATTACACAAAATTTCTTACTAAGGACACTTGCACATCCCTATACAGAGCAACTATTACAGTGAGTACAATTTCTGTGACATTTCTTTCAGTGTGTAATCCAAAATATACAAGCAGAAAATAATATTAGGTTTAACACAGAAAGTAAAATAGGGAACACTAAAGAAAACATTTGATTTATAGATTTTTCTAAACAATGTAATTGTGGCTTTTTAAAGTTTAGTTTAACTCTATTCCTTCTAATGTGAGGAATTTGCCTCTATGGCTATTTACAGCTATTAAGAAGAAAAATACTTTTTACTTTAAATAACAGAAAATTGTCAGCAAGATACAAATAGAAAAAAAATCAAAATATTCATGTAAAATTATGGTACACGAAGTAATGGGGGGGTGGGGATTTACTTAAAATATGTGAACTCTATAGAAAAATGTAGGA
Organism: Saxidomus gigantea; assembly: GCA_032359765.1. Taxonomy (NCBI): domain Eukaryota; kingdom Metazoa; phylum Mollusca; class Bivalvia; order Venerida; family Veneridae; genus Saxidomus; species Saxidomus gigantea. Next base: position 8,680 of record JAUMHA010412522.1, read on the forward strand.
ATATTTAACTTGTTGACAGTCTACATTTCACATCAGTAATATTATTCCTTCAAGATTTTGAAAACGAAGAAACTCGTTATCTACATAAATGTATTAGTATTACAAAGATACTTGAATAGTAATAATTTGTACAGAATGGGATCATGTCGTATGATTTAGAATGAGATATATTTTCTTATCACTTTTTGACGGGATCTTTACATTTTATGTTAATGACCATATTTCTTTTGTATTTAATGACAAACTTAACATGGTTCTTTTCTGTAAGTCACCAATACTGTAATAGGAGTTTATAAATGCCCAAATGTTAGTATATCAGTACTGGAAATGTTACTTTAATTTGAATATAAGAGCATCTGAACATGCCATTTTATCACACTTTTGCACTCTTTCAAGTGCCCCTTTTCCAACAGCACCCTACCTTTTCAAAATCCTAGATAAAACACTTGTTACATAATAGAATTCAGCATGGCATGGTTTAAAACACTGGGTGACCATGACATGTTCATGAACCTTAGAGATAAAATAAACCCATGCAATCATAAATCTAATGAATAAAGTCAGCTGTTAAAACTATACATAGAAAGTATGACCCTTAAACTAGAACAAGCTATAAATAGAAATAAAAATATTACATCAATGATAAAACATGGTAAATCTAAACCACAGTGTCCACAAATGAGACACTATCAACAACTAAAATTTTTCCAACAGTGTACTTCAACTACCCTCTTACAATTTTGACTTTGTCTTATCAGTTAACATAAATGCATTAAACAATGCCAAGTATTTTGAGGACTATTTGATTAACACCTATAAAGGGAGTCTACATTTTTGAATCATGAAAATATTAGTTCAAAAAGCCTGCAACACTGTAAACTGTATTCAACTATGACACATGCCTCTGACTAACTAAATAAATCTAACTGAACCAATATAATATTTCTTACTTTAAATTCAAATTTGGATATAAATATGCTAGTTCTTTCCTTTTAACACCAGTAAAGTAAAATTAGATAAGAGACATAACTACATGTACTGACCTTTCCAAAGAAGATAGGATGGGTTTATTTAAGGTAATCATGATATAAAACTAATTGAATTTTTTACATGTTTAAGAGCATGTTTGAATTTCTCCCATTAAGCACAATGAATGAGGCTTCAGTTTTAAATCCAAATCAAATCCCACTTGCAGCCAAAACAGAGGACTATTCTAGGGACTAGGACTGTTCGTAAAACTGTTCTAAGTGTGTACATAAATAGAAGCAGATAGGACAGTTTGGCAATTAGGGCAATAAGGGCTGTAACGTTTACAGTTGTAAACAGAGCTATTTCAATTGCTGTAAGCACACATACATAAATGTATACATGTAAATGATCTAGACACTGAAAGAGAGTTAATTGATTACTTTATGTTATTTTGGAGTTCAATCTATGTCCATTCTAAGGTGAACGTAGTATAAAAATACATGTTTTAAGTACGGATGTCAAACAATACCCAGATCAGTATTTGGATATTTGGTCAGCCTTCCGAACTAATATACGGTCTTTGTATGTACTTTATAATAAACTGATAGCTTTTATCAATTTGTTGCATATTTTCACAATAGATTATTAATAGAAATTTATGACAGAGGACTATTATTCTATCCCGAGAACTTACATCTTTATCTTTTAAAGTCAGACAATTGACCTTACGCCAGGAGAGATGTAGCCACGCCCACCGAAATCAAGGGGCACTACTCCTGCGAGTCCGACAAACACTGGAAACGCTCAAACAGGACTCTATTGAACTAAGTCTGAAATCATTAGTTTTATTTCTTAATTCGATCATATTTAACTGTACTATTATCCTTTTGATGATTTCAAAAATAAATCTATAAAAGTGTGAATTTAGTTTTAAAGGGGAGGGGGGTACAAAATTTTCGAAACGCGTGCGGATTAAAGCTAGTTATTTGCATATGCGTTGCTCATTTGTATTTTCATGAAATGGTATTTTAATAAGCATCATTGAATCCGTT
>JAUMHA010412533.1:0-13293 GCA_032359765.1 Saxidomus gigantea
CACTTGGTGGTGCAAATAAATGCCTATATTCTATGACTTATACGTTGACGCCGTTCTTTTCTAGAGGAGAAGCTTGACTTGCTAAACACGGTATGTCCTTTTGCACCAAGGTTACAAGGCAAATGGTTATTTTACGACATCTTTCACAAAGAGGAAGTGACGATTAACAACACGGTTCTACATTTCTCGGAGTTTGGCACATTTATTTGTATGGAAAAAAGTGTGTTCACTGACATATTATACAAAACAGTGACAGTATTCAACAATGGGTGGTAGGTATAAATGTTATAATTAGATCTAGCAGTAAAAAGGTAAAATTGTTCTAATACATATTCCAGTAAGACAGGGTCACATCAGAACAAATATATAACTAAATTATCTCTCTCATCAGTACCACACTATATAGTTGTGATTTGTTTAACAAATTAACCACACTTTGATTACAAATAATCATGCCCAAAACAATCGTTTCTCAGAAGGTCTAAAAATAAAATATTTCATACCGTTGTTTCAGCGCAATGCGGCACACCTGTTTCGAGCTTGAACGACGAAAAAATAACATACTACAGTTTCGTGTTGGTAAGAAATAAGTTACAATAATCAATTCCATTGTACATTTAGTTAAACTGATGACAGAATTACAGCATCACTTACCACAAGCAGGTTATAAGTGCTACTATTCATAGATGTTGACTTTCACAATTTTGCAGTTCTTTTAAATTAATTCTTACTACCTCAAAAAGTTGTCAAAATTACTTCCTCTTAGTGACAGGTCAAAATTGTCATATTCATACATTCAACTACTTTGCCACAATCTATCTTTATTTCTGTTATTTTATCAGGAAAAAGCCATCGTACGAATATCAGTTTTGAAAGTTTGTGCCGCTTTGAAGACCACAGGAGTCCTGTCCATGACCCCTACAGGAGCAGCAGTAAAAAAAACCTTATACGTAAGTTCAACCTCATTCTTTACAATATTCTTTTCATGATCAACGCTTTCACGAATAATTGCATACACTGCGTGGTTGTTTAAAAGTGTGTAGCGAGAAAAGTTTTTGATATGTTTTTGATATTTGTTATATTTTTAGGGGAATCGACTGCAGACTCATTGCTAATATATTTAGGATCACTCTATTCTGTTTACTACTTATACAAAGTATGACATCTTTAGCCTGTTCATTTAAATCCACAAATAGGTTTATAAAACACCTTTGTCGAGACTCAAATGCAAGAAAGAAAACGTTAAAATAACAACAAACACTTTACTTTTGATTTTGAATATAACACTCTGGTTTTGCTGGTTCTTTCAGTTGATGGACACCTCAGGGATGAATTTTGTGGTTTTTCTCACACAATTCCTTTTAACGGTACAGTATACGGAGAGACGTGTACGGGTACTGTGTCGGACTGGGACTCGGATGGATGTGTAACACGTGGTGTGATGAATATTAAATCGGATACATGTAGAAACTTAGCAGAACCTATAGGTATAGAACATTTGACCTAAAATATCTAAGTAAACTTTTTTGACACTATTGTAGCTGTGCTCAGATGAACTGTTATGGTCACCTGAAATGTCTTCAGTCTGTTGTATTTCGTCTGCCGTTGTCCACACTTTGTGAACTCTCTAGAGGTCACATGCGTGTCCAAACATCATGAAACTGGGCTCGAATGTTTGTCCTGGTGATATCTAGGTCAAGTACGAAATTTGGACATGCATATGAATTTAAAACTAGGTTACTATGTCAAATAAAAGGAACACACTGTGAACACTTAAGAGGCCACACTTTAAGTCTGATCATTTTTATACTTGGTCAGAATGTGTTTCTTAATGATCTCTAGGTCAAGATAGTATCTAGGTTATATAGAGTCAAAAATTAGGCCAAATGGTCGAATAAAAGTGAACGCTCTAAAGAGGACATTAATTTTAATACTCGATCTCCATGTAAAATGAAAGTTCAATTTTGAATATGGGTCACCTTTGATAAAAAACTAGGTCACCCGGTGAACTTATTGATAAACCTCTCTCCACATTTCTTTTTGAAACTCTAACAAGGCCCTAAAATTTTAACAACTCTCAGAGTAATAAAACGTTGTTCAGCATTTGCGTACATAGCATGCTTAATTCCACAGTGCCTTTTTTCATCTAAAATTTAATCATACACATTTCAAGAACAATATACAATTCATCCTCTACTTCGGCGGCAGTTTCGGTTACAGAGTTCCTATAAATAGTATGGAAAATTCATAAATCGAAGAGAACGTTTGTGACTTAGCGTGTTTGCTGCTTACGTTTGTCATTCTTCTCCTTGACAATGATTACTACGGATATTCCGATCAGTATCAGAGAGGTGCACGCATCTCAAATACATACTTAAGGTAAAGTGAATATAAAATAGAATTAATTTCTGCAATGTTTGGTGCTACATGTAAATTTTGATTAATTTCAACAAGTATTTCTTCAAAACAATTATAGCAACCTCCAATGAAAGCTTAGGATCGGACCGTTTTGTTCAGTTGAACGGATATGGTTTCGATTCTTATATAACCAACTATCTCAAAAAGAGAAAGAAATTTTATTGGTTATCCTGTACTCGGACATTTTGTAGCTACGTAATGGCTTCCTTTTTAACGCCATAATGGTCTCTTTCAGTTCACGTATTAAACGTTTTCAATCTTTGTGTCATATTGTACCGACAGAAAAATTTAGAACTAACTCATAGCAGCTTAATTTTGTGACATTTGGGGGAATTATCTCCATAAAGTTTCTTCTCATGTTGTCTAATTGATCGGTTTGTTTTCAGAACTGCAGTGTTTAGGATATTTAAACGACCACCCACTAGAACAGTTTCTCATTACTAAGTCGTTGCTAGGTGGAGGCTACAACTGTTGGGTAATGATTAACTTACTGACTATTATTTCTTGTTTTAATGACTTGGTCTTTCCTTAAGTTGATGACTGAATATGATTACTGTCCGTGACAGCCCTCCGTGACAGCTGTCCATGACAGTTAACATTTGTAAATAGCCGCAAGGTATGTTTCTATAGGAGAATATCCTTTTATCGAAAGATATTACATTGGGTAGTGCAAAGCGCCCACTAGCCAATGACAGAAAAAGATATTAAAAGTCACGCTAGAACTAGCGCAGCGATCATACCCTGACTTAATAGGTACAAAATGCTAACACATATACTCCGTGGTTGTTAGTCTATGTACCACACATTATTATATAAACATCACAGAAAGTGTGATCTGCTCAACTGCCTTTCCAACAAGTAAACAGTACAGACACTTCAGTTGTTCAAATCCAACACGTGATCCGTGTTCTAGTTTTAGTACAAATCTACATTTAATTGCATGAAGTTTATTAAATGAAGATTGTGATACATACTGTAAAACTTACTATTCTGAGTGAAACATATACCAGAACGAGCAAGCATAATGATACTAAATGAGATACATGATGAAAGCAACAACACTTCTACTTTCTATTTTTATTACACCAAATTGGTTTAATTTTTGGAACAATGTATGAATATGCATTTGAGTACAGCTTTCATGGGGGACAGCGAGGAAAAGGCAAAAGGTTTATTGGGGTCATTGTATTTTATTGCACAGATACTAGTGAAAACTCAGATAACATATATATGTTTAAAACTTTAACAATTTGAGGTGTACTACTGTAACAATACGTTCCTGAATAATCTCAGTCGCTCGTGTGATTGGAAGTACACAGTCACATCAAATGATAATAACACATTTATATTACGTTTAATATCTGGCAGTTTTATTGTATTTGTTATTTTGTTCACAGGTGTTGACAAGTTTTCTTTGTAGCCACTGGAAATGGAATTATCGCGCGTTCGTTAAACTAGACAGCCCACAATGTTTCACATTGGCAGACTCAACTTGCTCTCTCGACAGTACACCGGAGGTCTTACTTTATCTACAAGACGGTAGGTTTTGTTCATACCAACAATATAGTTCGGTAAAACACCCGAAATGTTCATCGTTAAAACCTGTTACATCACTTGACTAACGTTTTGGCTGGCCGAATTTCTCTTTAATGTGAACTTTCATTTAAATTTCCAAAACGAACGAAAAAGTAAGCTACGTACTAGTGATAATTTGATCAAAAAATTGAATGATGATATTCCACTAAAGGATAATTTGGTTTTAACCGAAAGTCATGTCGATATACTAACTACTTTTTATTCTTTTATAAATGTAAATGTCTATTGTTATTTTGTTGTTGTGTTTTCAGAGGACCAATCTAGATTTTGTAAGGGTACAATAACTGCCTCACCAACCGACCACAGCAACCCAAGACATCCTGGTAATAACCTAAATACGGATTTTCCTCCCAGTGATCGCAGTTTTATCACTGATTTTCAGGGCACCTATTACGTAAATCCAGTGGAATCAAGTGGGAAAGTTAGAAGTATACATAGTATTTCAATAGCGAATAATATTTTATGTTCGAATATTTTGTCAGTATTATTTTACTTGGTGACTTTAATATGTAGCCTGAGTATTTACATTTGGCCCACGTGATGTATGATGGTTCTGAAGTTTGGGGATTTTAGCCAGTATGTGATATCTGTGTGTAATTCTCATGCAGCATGATGTTTATACGAAGACTATATGCAGTGTAAAATATGTTATTATGTGTTTATGCGTATGTACTATGTGTTATGCTTGTCAAAAATATACGAAATGTAAATACAAACCGTTATGAAAGTTTAAATGTATAAAAATGTGTTGTGCTTTCTACATATTTTTTATCAAGGTGTACACTTTAAATAAGTTTGTGTGTCAAATGGACATAGATATGTATAGATAATTGTTTAATAAAATATTGATGTACACTGTTTTGCACTGTTGTGTCTTTATGCCTGAGTGTGTTAAATCTTTTTATACTTGAAAGGTCTGCATACATCTTCATACCTTACTTACACTTTTTGAGGATGTACACGAACATTTTTACATGCACTAGTAGTAAATGTATTTAAATTTAAAAGCATATTGTCGCTTAGTTGTTGATTTTTATTTTAAAAGTGATGTAACAAGCATATTTGATGGTTAGTTTGAGACTCTTACACGTATTTAATTACATATGTGTAGATCTTCAAACTCAGCATCCGTATCTACATGTACATCTACGTTAAGACGACAGCACCCTTAAATACCGAGAACGTGTAAAATATGCCTAATTTTCATTTCCATATGCTACTCCTTTCGTTGGCTATACAGTTATGTTCAAAATGTTGGAATATCTTCTAAATAACTGACTAAATACATTTTAATTTGGCTTAAACATAATGGATTAAGCAACGATTAGAAAGTTCCGTTTTCTAGACTTAATGTAAGGTACATGCGCTTCCGTGGTCGAGTGATTTAAAATCGCTGTACTACATGTAATCTCTCACTGATCAGTGCCATGCGTTTGAGACCTCTCTTTATGTGAGAAAGTTGGCAGTTTCTTACGAAGGGTAGGTAGTTGCTTGAAGAAACAGCCAAACTACGGTCGTAAAACGGGCGTTAAACTTCAACAACATCCACAACAACATAAACTGAGATACTTTAAAACAAACACAAAGTACATTGTGAGGTAAACAGATATCTTGTCTGTCCATTTATTTGACATTTGGCAGCAGTAAGCATCCTCATAGGATGAACAAGTTGTGTGAATTTCATTAGAAAATACTAAAACTTCAAAGGGAGTGAACATATCTCACAGTGACACCCGAGCCATCAAATTCACATTAAATAGCGGATTAATATTTTGTAGGTTGCAGCAAATCAAAACGACACATAATTGTAAGCAAGAATTTTCGCGAACACAGTATCAATCGAATTCTAAAAGGGATATACAGGTACATGTACTTATGTCTAGAACACATTTCTTTTCCGTCTTTACCGGGTTGATTTGGGCAAATGATTAAAAGTAACGGAAACACGAATTAGCTTTTCCATGCACTAAGAAAAGCATACTGTTATATAATAGTCATTTTAAAAACAGGGTGTAGAGCTACATCTATCATGTATAAGTGTTAATTAAAAACGTACGTTTACCAACTGCACCAAAGATTCAGTATGATACTGTAATGACGTTTTTACTGGAAAGAAAGCGTTATTGTCCGGCATGCTATAGACAGAGGTTGTCGTAGCCACCTTTTACTTGCAGTATCAAATATTTCGCAAATTGTGTCCATTGAAAAAATACAATGTTACTATTTGTTTAAAAACAGTTGTCATCTTCGCAATATTTAATAGAAAGTTTTTGAACAGTTGTTTTGTTATACAACCATAAGCAGACAAAACATTCTGATCATCTGGCAGAAAACTAAAAGCAGAACTTAAATTTATAGCTTTTGAAAAAAAACTCCTTACGTCTATTGTCATATAATGGACAATGACACCATGCAGTAAACTCATCCTCGATTGAAGATAGACAAAATGGACATTATCGACAGTTTACAGGTAAGAATTCATGACGACCTGTCTCAATCCTAAAGGGGTCAAACTCGGCTCGAAATTTCGCGGAAGCTGCCCTATCTGACCTTGACCCGAACCACCTACTTACCCCGCGCCCCGCGAAGTCAACCCTGTAGCACCTAGTGTTTAGCCCCGTTGTCCCTAGTTTTCCCGCAGCCCCATAATGAACGTGTAACACTGCTTTTTCGTGTATGCCAAGTATACCCATATGCTTAGTAACTAAATTGCGTATCCCCACGTACATTTGTATCACTGCAGCCCATGTTACACCGCATCGTAAATGCATAGTTAGTTTAGGAATTGAGGTCCGTGTCCCCTTGTACTAACACAACTTGTTGGAACAACGCTTCCCTTCATGTCCCCGAAACCCCAATAATTCTGCAGCCTGTAGCAACGCAGAGCCGGCTTATTAAATCTTCGTTAATATCACAGTACATGTAGCTATATACACTGACGATTGCGCCCATTTGCATTAACATAGTCCTATAGTTTCAACCAGCCCTTTGTGTGCCAGCATTGACATGAACTTATCTCCGTATCCTCTAGTATCATTGCAGCCCTGGTAAAACCGTTTCATTTAGTATCATCATAGCCCCGCGGCCTTCATGGCAGCTGAAACAGTTCGACAATTACATACATGTAAACTGAAAAATCCGCAGTAGCATCGAGCCCATTGGACTAAAGGTACGATCTCTACGATATGATTTATAGTCTAAACATATATATTTTAAATTCTAAATATAATTTAGTAAAAATCATCGTCGGAAAATGTTTGACAGTAAACTTTTTCTTAAAGCATTTCCCTCTTAAATTCGTCCAAATTTATTTGACGTAAGTCAAATTTGAAAGAAAGAGAACCGACATGTTCTTTTTTCATATAGCGTGTGTTTGGAACCTTGTCTATTGTAAAGATCTATGAACATTTGTTTTTCGATTCATTATGAATTCAGTTTTTAATGCATAGATAAAGAGATTGGTACGTAGAGAGAGGGTTCAACCAGGAGCGGGGCTGTGGAACTTGATACTGGAGAAAATAAGGGCTGTAATAATGTAGATGCGGGGGGTGGGGGCACTAAAGAATAGAACGAAGCCTCGGACTGTGTTCATGCAAGTGGACGTATGCGTTTGTACGTTGGCCTTCGGGGATAGTAATACAGGGCTGTTGGAAAACTAGGTGCTACGGGGATAACTTCACGGGGCGCGGGGAAACAAGGTGTCACGATGCTACCTTTACGGTGCTGCGGGGAACTAGGTGCTACAGGGCTAACTTCACGGGGCTGCATGGCTTAACGGGGCTTTGGTGTTAACTGCTTAACGGGGCTTAGCGGTATTTCCTACTCGTTGTAACTTTAGTATTTTAAGGATCAACACCCTATCATGAAAGTCTTTCTAATACTTTTATGGTCACATTAAACTGAAAATTAACCTTAAATAAGATTTGGTTCAATTAAAAATGTGTATTTTTACTTCTTAATTTTTATGATAACCCTCTTCGTAAAAAGGTGAAAATCGGAGATATCAGGGGAAAATATTATGGCGTTCGGCATAATTAATTAATAAAGATATTAGAATTACGTACATTCGCCATGTGTTGTGTTCGTTCTATTACATGTATCCTGGTGGACGCCGTAACACTAACAGACTGTATAGATAATTAATTATTAAGAATCTGTTTTCCTTTTCTTTTTCGAGAAACAGCTGTTACATTAAACAAGATTATATATAACCATGATAAACAGTAATTAGGTTTTATACTTTCCGTAACACTATTTTCGTTTCCAATGAAAATATTCAGTCTAAAAATTTAGAATTTGAATACAGCGACAGTTTACTGAGAATTGGAAATGCATTAATTTTTTCCTCTCGGTTTGTCACTCTTGACTCTTGCCCTGCTAGCAGAATGTAACTCTGACTATGTGACCAGAACAGATCATTACAGACCTGCATATTCATATAGTGTACTATAAATTAGGTAATTTTCGTGAAGAATTTCCCATTTCATATATTTAAAAGTCTAGCAAAAGATTCATTTCTACGGTGCCCGTGAGGTGACATGTGATACATTTTTTTTATTTCGTAATTACAAAAAACATTTCGTTTTTACGAAATAACATTTCATTTTTACGAAATAACATTTCGTTTCTACGAAATGTATTTCTAAATTACAAAATAAAAAAAAAATGTGTCACATGTCACTTCACGGGCACCGCACATTTCACAAATATGTTCTATTACAGAATTATCCATTCGCGAATAAGTCTTACTGCTCACACATCGCAAAATTATAGTCACGCGATAACTACACAATTTAAGTCAGTTGTAGAAAATTAGCGGGTCAAGGGCCAAGTTTTGAGACGACAAATAAATTAAGTTTGACTTATGGTTAATAATCAACAGCACATCTTAAACAGGAGTATTATTTGTTTATTTGCGTCTGCATACATACATACAATGCATTTCATATATAAAAAACACATAACACTCTTGTACGCAGCCAGTCTTTTCAGACTTATAAATGACTATCACAGATTAACAATATCTGTTATATACTAAATAATAAAACTTTTCATAAATAGTACTCTAAAAGTGATACACATTTATTATCACAGTTGGTACTGAAAACCATAAATATACAAGGATAAAATTTGCGAAGCTGGCATTAATCCTGACTAGTTTAAGCCTAAAAAACTGCTCTGTTACTACATGACTGTATGATAGTACATTACAAAACAAGTTTACACACTGAATATGTTTATATGAAATTTTTCAACATTTTGACTCCACAATATTATTCAGACATAATAAAAGTTGTCTTCACAGCTTCTGTTGTCTTTAACGAACAATTTATAATCGATACTTAATATAAAACCAGGATTCTTGCTAACGATTTACGAATAAATTATGACAGATAATGTTTGTAAATTATTTTATTATAAATGTCAACACTTGATGTGTTTATACATCTTAGAAAATGTCCGTATTTCTATATTCCAATAAATTTATTGTTACATGTAAAATACACTCTGCATGTACAGTAGCATATATTGAATGTATTGCATTTATTTGTTCGTTGCCAAAGTCATGTAAATAATGAGTTGCAATAAATGTATTTGTGTTGTTATTGCTAACGACTTACTGAATGAGTAGTCAATTCTGTTGATCATGTTCAGACTTCACTGATATGCAGGTTGATCATGACCTGCACTAGCCATACACGCATATGACAGTGTCATAGTTTTTTACCATTTGTTAAACACTCTTATTTAAAAAATGGAATGGAAAATCAGTATTCATCAAATACTAAATGCAACATTTCATGCCGAAAGTTAATACAGTATTATACTGAATATTAACTTAAAAGGATTCTGTTTTTGTTTAAGGATAAAATGAATGGATTAACTAATGTATAAAGTTGCAGCATGAAATTTAACCAAGGAAATAGAACACACGTACACTAAAAAGCTTTTAACAATACTGAAAAAGAGCTTTTTTTCATGTTAAAATGCTATAAAATGCGCAAAGCAAATCAATTACTGTCCCATTGGATCGCGACATTTAATTATTTAGCACGTGGATGGTGGTAATCCGGATATCCGGTTCTGTAGCGCGCGACTATGCCACCTCCATGTACGGAGAGTATCGATTTCCTTTATCGCATTAAGACAAATAACGAGACGCATTGGCAAGAGAGATCAGGGTTAGAATTGCATTATTGAGTGTTTTACAGCAAATGTCCATGCATTCTTCTGGTGTTTAGTCAATGTGAAATAACAGGGAGAAATTCTGAGACAACGCGAGGCATTAATCAAATTATCGTTTGTTGAAAGTATATAGTAAACGTGCAAGATGAGTTTTTTGTCGTGCATTGGAAAGAAGTCGAAGAAAAAGAAACCAAGTAAAAATGAACCGCTGGACAGGCGACTTTCTGAAAGAAGTGATGTTTTAAAAGAGGTAAGTAATTTTCGTCATTAAGTACTTTTAAACACTAGAAATAATGCTACAAAAATAGTAATTTAAAACTGTCAAAATATTGAAATGATAAGAAACACTTAGAATGTTATACTAAATTCATTTCTACAAATTGAACAAATATCTATTATTATAATTATCCGGCGTGTGAATTTACTAATCTTTTGTCATATGGTATGTGTAAATGACATAAAGGGAAAGCTGGGTAAACATTTGCAAAAATGTAGATATTTTTCACTTTTATTATAGCTTTTCTTTTTCTCTCATTCATTTTAAAAGTATACATGTAGTATATTTATTTATTATGTCACGAAAATACATAAAATCAAACGTTTTCCTTTATTTACATAATAGTTTATCGTTTTACTTTTGCAACACCATCTGTTTAATGCAGACACGGGAAACAGTCATAACATTTAAGTCAAGCTGCTACGTACAACGTGTTTATTATTGATCGGTTGTTGTTTTCCATGATCACCGGTATTGATTACCGCCCTGTCAGCCATATGCTTGCCGATGATTACTTGCTAATACGACTGAATAACGATCTTTATTAAATTATTTCATCAAAGTACGCTAATACATAGAATACTAGCATTCAAGATGTGTCTAGTTAACTCATCAAATATTGATCTATGGTATTCAACATGAAATCATAATGTTGTTAGATTCCTTTCTGCTTTTCAGTATTAATTCTGTAGTGATATTTATTTATTTATTTATTTATTTATTTATTTATTTAATTAATTAATTAATTTATTTATTTATTTATTTATTTATTTATTTATTTATTTATTTATTAATCTATTTATTTATTCAATATTCATTATTTATTTTATTTTTTTTTAATTATTTATTCCATGTTTGTATTCATTGAGTAAAAAAGCAAATAGGAAGCAAAATAATGTATTTTTGAATAATACATGAAGCTGTGCTGTGTTCAGAATGATTCACTCATCTATAATGTCATGCTCAATTATCTGTAAAATGGATTAAGATTTCACCTGAATGAAAATAAATCCTGTATTACTAAAGCTTTAACTTCGCTAGAATTGGCCATGTGTTTACATAATATTACTGTCAAGTGTTACAAGGCTGGTTTCTAATTTATGTATCAAGATTTTAACAAAATAATAATCCAGTATTAATCATTTCAAGTGTGAAAAAAAGTACATAACATGCTTGTGTTTAAAACCCGTCTTATTAAAATCCTATTGTGTAAACTTCCGTTGTACTTTACTTTAAATGAAAAGATCAGTTTATTTAATCTTCAACATGTAATGTATATTCATCAAGCCCTCTTTTCATAGTTTTGCTTTAGTAATAATGAAATTATATAACACCGCAGATTTTCTGACACAGGACAAACCAACCAAACTATGGGAAAGGAAAAAAAAAGACCAGCGGGTTAACTAGGCGAACGCTGAGTAAAACTAATATTCAAATTTTACACGGAGTGGTGGTTATGCATGAAATATTCACACATAGTGATTTTTAAATTGATTTCATTGCATTTATACGAACATTTATCTCGTTCTTTGCAATGCTCGTTACAAATTATTGATTTAAACGTTGAAATACTCGTGATGGCTAACGATTGCTTTTGTTTCAGAATGAAGCAGTTGTAAAAGTAATTATCATTGTTAATCCAATTTATATATGTGAAACAGAACGCCGATTGAATACAGGTAGTACTTGTAATATGTGTTAGAGTCCCCCCTGCGCGTTAAATAAATGTTATTTCGACTTTTTGGATTAATTGACATCAACATCCAAACCAATATGACGCGAAGTTACCTCGTTACTGTCACAAATTGCCATATTCATATACTATTTTATGAGACCCGCTATTCTGAACAGCTGCTTTTACGTTGTTTTGTGAAAAGAGGAAAAAAGGACCAGTACTTTAATAATTATAACAAACGCTATATCAAAACACAGGTTGTATATTTTGAGAAAAGCGGACATATTTTATTATGGTTTACAGGCTTATATGTGTGATGCGTGCGTTCGCGAACCGTTGCGACTCTAATTCCAGTTGAGATACAAAAAGCCGACAGCTTTGTGATTTGTTGAACCAGTCACCTAACCACGAACATATGTGACTTTATTAAACACCCAGCATCTCTCGCAGGTTGCTACCGAAAAGTTTCACCTATAGGACAATGCATCATCATTTGTCACCTAAATATCGCTTTTAAATATGTAAGGGATCTAACTCCTACTGGAAAATGTTGACAGGTTTAAGTTTTTTTTATTGTTTTAGGATCTTACTGTGTAACTCCATGTATTTTCCCATCATAGGCTAGGCAGGGGTCGGGGAAACATCTTGCCCTAACCTTGACTAAGTTGAACGATAATGCGTTGAACGCGTTTGTATGTATATCTATGTGACATAGCGCCTTTGAGATGTAACTATATTGTTTGAGCTTTTATCGGTCAGTCACACAGGTTCCCGTATATGTTCAGGCTGCTTTGATACTTAGTTCAACAAACGTACTTGCTGACCTTTCAGTTAGGAATTCTCACGTATTGACCAATATAATTATCGTATTTCTGCCCTTTTAACAAGTTCTTACAAATGTGTGGGAAATGAGTCTTGTCAAGCACTGTATATATTTGTAAATATAAATGTATGTGATCGGAATACTTTGTAACAAAATGTGTAGTTGTCTGAGTTTGTAACAAAATTTCAAACTTGCAGTCACGATGCGTCTTACTATTGTAAATGGGAAGTAATACTGTACGTGTACCAGTTTGGAGAGTGTTTTCAAATGTCATTGCATGGTACATGTACATTGCATGCCTATCCACTTATAACAAAT
>JAUMHA010412556.1:0-10696 GCA_032359765.1 Saxidomus gigantea
GTGAAAGAAGTGGTTTATTCTCAATTTGTTACAAGGCAGTCAAACAGATTTAAACATATCTTCTCTATATTCAATGAGAGTAAATCTGAAACATAGATGCATATGTTTTGGATATAACTATGGCACTGTTCAATGTGTTCATTCCCTAGGGTTATAAATCAGAAAGGTGGTACACGCCTTCCTTGATATTGAGATGGTCGATTTGTAGGGTGATTTTCATTTTACATAGACTAAACATAAATTTTCTGCCATTTCATAGCAACACAAAAACAAGCGTCATATAAAATAATTTCTAATAAATTATTACTTTAAAACAGCATTATTATATAACAACATCATCTGGATTAAAATGTTACAACCTTGTTAAATCAAGCTAAATTTCATATCGCAAAAGCAGATTAAAACTAAATAAATGAAATATGTACACACAAACAATTAAATATATTCTGACAAACAACATACAGAGAAAAATTACTTATAATAAACTAGTTGCAGAAGTTTAACTTATATTCGGACTTGTGATATGTAACAAGTGACCGTTTATACACATACTAACTCTAAGTATGCAATATTCAGTCGGCTAATAAATCGAAAATTAGTAATACTGTATGGTATGAAGTATTACCAAGAAACTGGTGAAAGTAAAAAGCTAGACAAAGTGTTGTTGCTAGTTTTAAACGAACGTTATTTTCATATAAAAAACACCTTTCTTGAAAATGAACTGTTTTGAGAGGCAAACCTTTACACGAGTTATATTATCAGGTCAAATAAAGTATGTTGAATTTGCAAACAGAATCAAACCTTTTGTTCATTCATTCAATATTAAAAACATAAAATAATGTGTCTTTAAACAAAACGACAAGATTTGCAACATAAAACAACGCAACCAAAGTTTGAAAATACATCTAAATATCGATTTCTAAAATGCATAAGTCATTGAAGAAAAGAAATACTTCATCGCCTTAACACTTAGTTTGATATAACAGTTGTTTATGATAATTGTAACCAGCATCTTATCTTTTAAAATGGTACAACTTCCACTGACACATCTATTTACAAAACTACAGCTCTCAGACAGACGAAATTCAATTATAATACAAATATATTACTTTGATAAACTTTAACAATGATAATGCAAAAGATTTATCGAAATAAAAAACAAGTTTTCTTTGGCAACGTAACAAACATGAAACAGTGGATTTCATATAAAGACGTATGTATGAAACAGAACATATAATACTGTGGACAGGCATTTTTGAAGCCTTGAAATTGCCAGTCACCAAAATTGGCGGCAAAACCTAAATGCGTCTCATTTTTATGATTCAAATGAAATTTCGTCATACAAAGCACCAACATATTATGTAATTATGTATTTATCTGTCCTAGGTGAACTATGTCCTGAAAACATACACATAGCATTATGAGATAATAACATATCATAAGTCCATGATAAGTTTGGATGTTTACAATTATTTGTATCACTAACAATACCAAGATTTGTGTCTTACATGTAACAGCGAGTCTGAACCTTTGGTTGTACAAAAACAAACACCCCAGACGCTTATTTGTAAATCTAAAATGCCGTTAATAAGCACCGCACAGTATTTCAGCAATGATATAACAAAAAATAGGAAACACTTTGGAATTCAGATAACGCATGTCGGGACGAAGCAACATATAAACGATAGAAAAACATATCTCGACATTTTGTTAAAGAAAATACTACACAGGTCTATCATGATTCATAACTTTATATATGAGAGAATTGAAATTGATCATGGGACTCCATAAACTACAACAGAAGTCATTTGATTCTACGACTTCATTCTTTTCTTAGATTTAGAACATAACATAGAGGTCAGTCCACGCAACGATTTAATTTGTCGTAGAACGCAGAAGTGAATTGATGAAACGATTTTATACTTCTAACATCAGAAGTAAAACATACATTTAGTCAACTGCTATGACTTTATTCTCTTCTTACATCTAGAGTACAACGAATAAGTCAATTGATGCTTTGACTTAATTCTCCTCTCACATCGCTGTTACCGTCGTTCACTCTGATGTTTGGCTCACTCTTGGCAAATGGTAGAGCTCCTCCGTATATCCTGTCGTGGCAATTATTGCTCGTACTGTTGATTACTGGACGATGAGACTGGTCTGAATTGTGTTGGTTTTTAGATGTCCTGTTAATTCTTTGAATGTTGTCAGGTCCACGATTTATGTTCGAAGTTCGGGGACGTGCTCCCTGGGCTTCATAATTAATTGATTGCAGATATGGTCTTGGCAAGCGAGTCTGGCGTGTACCTGGTGCTCTGGATCCGTTTGTCATTTGTGGATCAAAACATTCCTCTGCGTTTTGATTAATGTCTTGTCGCTGTCTTGTAGTTTGATTATTTCGAGCATATTCATGTTGTCGGTGATCTTCTACGCGTTCTTCTGGACGTGCTAAAGCGTGCAGAGCACTTGAAGGCTGATGGATGTGGCTAACAGGGACCTCAGGTATATCCGTATTTTCATCGTTAATGGGTCTCTTTTTTACCATCGAAAAGTCAATTTCTTCATTTATGACGTATCTATTTGGAGGTATTTTCATCGTGACGACTTGATGCTTGGGAAGTATTGTCATTTTTATTATGCACTGAAACGTGAATCTACCCGACGTAATACTGTACGGTATACTTTCAAAATGCCAGTCAATAGAGAAAGGTTGGTCATTTGATTTGAATTGATGACATTGTGTGATGTGTTTAACTGGTACGTACTGAAAAAAAATGAAGACGATCTTAATTTCAGAAAATTTCTTAAAAACAGTACATTCATTTGAAACCAGTTAATATTTCAAAGCACCTTCATAAACTCCAATAGACGATGGCACTAAAGGTGCTACATTATACAAAGGATCGCTAGGTATGACAATATTTATTTTTGAGCCGTCATTTTATATCGGTCTTCATATTTGTCAAAAAAAGACAGGAAATGCTTAAAAGTGTTTTATATCCAAAATTGAAACAATGTAAATCCTACCTCAGTTTCATCCATGTCCTCTGAATCATTATACAAATGCCTCCAGGTATTTAATGTTTCTCCCATAAGGATCAGTCGTACTGCAAGTGATTCTTCGAGGGACACATAATCTGGCAAATTTACTTTACGTGTTAATTTAAGCGATTTTTTGTCTTCAGTTATCACCTGAAATAATATGTATTTTACATGATATTGCTAGAATAATTAATAACTTTTGAAAAGCTACAAAGTTTATGTTTTTTTGTTATTTTCTCAAGTCAAAGTATTTTTTGAAATCAAAGGACGCGGATTTGTACACAATCCTGCTAATGTTGTTATTTGAGAGCAGACTTTTAGACTCTTTACAGGGTGCTGTTTTATGTGGTACTTTTATGTAGTCCTATCTTGCACAGAAAATACTTTCCGGATTCATTAGACCAGTATTACTTGTATACAATTCCGTTTTCAAATAAACAACGAAATACAAATATGCTAAATGCACTCCAGTGACTGAGTAGCTGTGCAACTTTATACAAAACTACGATAATCGGAAAATCGTATGATATAATTATATTTATGTTCATTAAATTTAATATGAATTTCAATAATAAGACATATTTTATTTAAATAAATGATCGTCGCAGTACCTTAAGATAGTCGTCCAGTTGTCTAACTCCGTCAAGAATGTATACTGTAACGCGCACTTGTTTAGATAAGTGCGTGTGTGGCTCATTTTTAACATATATCCAGGCCGAAAGGTTATAACCATAGTGATTCAAACCGCACGCCGTGCATACCAACCAGCTGAAGGTTTTCAAAAATATTCGGATTTTCCCGCCAAAAGTCTCGTAATATGCGTCTATTGTATCATCACTGACCTCACTGTTCTTCTTTAACGGTATTTCTTCTCGTTCTTTTGATTTTGAACTCCCTTGGTCAGATTTGACTTTCCAGACATGAAAATCTTTACCTCTACCTCCGATTTCCATGTCGATGCACGCGAATTCATTGAGTCGTTTGCACGCTGGAAAGAAATATTCAACTGCTGGCGACACAATTGTTTCCTTCGGAGACATTACTTGATCTAATTTAGAATAAATTTCAGTCAAGTTGCGAAAAGTAGAGGCGTAGCACATTTTCGGGTTGCTTTGTAGATCCACTTCTGAAAGGGTAAGTTTAGCCGCAGAATCTTGAATTTGCAAAGTTCGTCTACTTTTCGTAAAGGTGTGCTGGACACAAAAGCCCCGTCCCATACTGTTTTTAATATTTATTTCCTTCCTAGATTCTGTTTGAGTTTGAATAGTTACGGTGTCAATCGGACTTTTATTAATCTTATCTGATTGTACAAAAGAAGCCGACATGAAACTCGTTTCTTCAGAGCTTTGAGAAAGTGATTGAAAACGTTCAATTCCACGGCTTTGTTGATGAAGAGGACTATGTGACCGAGTCATATGCGATAACTGTATACTTGACGGAATTGTAAGGGTACCATACGAATGCCTGTGAGACTGATTTTCTTGGTTTAAATACCGCAATTCGAATGTATTGGAAGCACACGTTGCTTTGACTCTTGTCCATTTACACACACCAACAATCACAACCGACAACACTACTAGTAATACTGACATACACACATCTGAAAGAAGATATTCCTCGTCTTCAAGACAGAACCTTTGTACATGTACATAGTGAAAACTGTTTTAAGCAGGGATAATAAATTCGGTCCTTAATTTATGTGACCAACTTCACAGGTCCAACAGGTAAGAAACTAAGTTATAGGTCCGAATCCTTCGTTTCAGTAGAATACTTATGTATTCGAAAATCAATTTGCGTGTCATAAAATGCCACGAGTCTAATAACCATTCCTTTGAATACAAGCAGTTTTGAAAGACATTGGTCATTAGAATTGTTATTTAAACATATAATTGTGTCTATGTTGTTCGTTTGTCCTGCCTTTATACATTTTAAACTAAAGGTGCAGTGACTACCTTGGTTCCTGCCTATTTTCATAGTTAGAGGATTCATTTATCTCTGGATAAATGTGGTTGCTGATGAACAGTGTGATTGATGGTGTTAAAGTTCCATTACCACTATGGATGTAAGATTACTTGTAGCTAGAAAGATATCTTGCCGGCGAAATTAACGTTTTCTTTTCGAAAAAACATTCCTACCGTTGAAATCTGAATCAAAGAGATATGCAGTATTGTTTTCAATGATATTGCTGGTACAAGAACAGTTACATAATAGGTTTGCTATATGTATAATGAGCCATATAACATATTGTAAATCCAAAATACTTACAGACAACCAATTTCGAGGGGAAATGACGTTCGAGATCGTTCTGCCTTTGGTCTATTTTTTCTTTGTAGTTTAATCCTTCGTAAAACGTTGTTGTCGGCGAAGGTTCTGAAATGAATGGTTGAATGAATGTATATGTCGTACGCATTGTTTCATTAAAACGATGGTACCTTATGCCTGCTGAGCAAACAGAACCTGCATCCAAGCCCAAGCACGAGGTGTGTCAAAGACAGTGATGTCACACGTACCTCAATCTACCCAGCTGTAAATGGGTAGCAGTGATTACAAACTTGCTGCCTCTCTCGCGAGCGTGATAACATCTGGCATGAGTGTTTGAGAGCGATTCAATAAGCTACGGTGCTTTCTTTGCAATTGAACTTTAAATAAACTTGTATTAACTAGATATATTGTATGTTAAAATCATCCAAAGGGTATGACGTTGTAGAAAACAAAAACAAAAACACGACCCTTTAGGCTTGTAAACCTTACCTGGGATTATATTATTTGTGGTGTGTTCCTCATCATCACAAGCCTGGTTGTCTTCGTCTATCAACTTTTTGCCGCAACATTTTGCTTTTTTAAGTGCTGACAGAGATATGTAGCTAGAGTTGCAGCATTTATTCTTTGATCCGTCATCAAAAACTTTGTCGCAGCATATCGTATGGTTTTTGTATCGCTTCTTCCAAATATGATTTTCACAACAGAATTGGATTTCTGGGTCGAATACCTTGTATTTCTGTCCAACAGTACAGTTACCTTTAACAGTCCAATAAATGATCAAACACAAAATGTAAATCATTCTAATTACAAGGAACAATAGTGTATTTGGTTTGATTTCTGTTGAATGTACTATAACGATGCATTTCTTACTATAATTTTAGTCTACATTTTAGGTCATATCAGACTAGTAAATGATTATTCGTACATACGAGAATGTGAAACATGTAACTGAATATTTTCAAGATCTTTAAGAATGCATTTCAATGAATCATATACCAAAATCATCTATTCCCTTTGATATAGCCGTGATAAATGCAGACTTGATTACCTGTGAATGTCCTTGTTCGAGAGATAATCATCTTTTCTAGGGTGGTTTTCATTTTCTTCTTTAACCTAACACATGCCTCTGATCCGGAATATGATGACCTCTGGCAGAATCTTGCATACTTTTTATTCCACCTTCTCAAGCAGTTTCCATGGAAATGTTGTTTGTGGGTTGATTTCGAACCATTTTTCATCGAACAATAGCGCATGGATAACTGTAGTTGTTCTATGAAATATAAGTATATAAATCTATGTCTACATTGTACATTTTAATAACTGTATTTTATGTAATTAAATTCAATGTGTAAGTCAATCAATAGAACAATCTTTAATGAGTTGTGTTTTTTTTACTATACAATACGGCTGGAATTTCAATATTTCAAGAGGATTGTCAAAAACGATTTAATAAGACTATACCTATATCTAATTATAACGGAACTATAACTATATATCATAGTAACAAAACTGTTACTAACTTTAGTGTATAGATTCATGCACTTTTATAATATTCCATCTTCTATGAGTATAAATTGGTAATAAATGTTTTTCGTAAAATTACGGTGGTAACTCTTAGAACAGATATAACATGACTTTGTTCTATAATGTATGTATTCAGTTGAAGGGAAGAAAATATATACTTTATTAGTGTACAGCCCATTTTTGAGGCAAATGGCATGAGTATATATTTCATCACGAATGTGACGTTGTACACTACATAAAATTAATGTTGAGGTCCATATACAATTGTGCAGACTTATGAAAAGTGATAATGACCGGAAACGAAGTCCTAAATCAATAAAAAAAAATTCACAGGTTCGCATACATGAAATTATATGTTGACCTTTACATTAGTCCACAGTTATCATATCGCACACCTTCTCGACACTGCATGGCATAATTTATAGAGAATAGTGACATTTATATCTTGATCTCTATTATATAGAACGAGAGGTCTACTAATTATTATCCGGATCAACACGTACTTTTACGGACACTGTACACATTATTCTCCAAGCCAACATATACTTTTGCGGACCCGGTACACATTATTCTCCGTATCTAGAAATACTATAATTGCGGACTCGACACACATTATTCTCCGGGTCAACATAAACTTTTGCGGACTCGGTACGTGGCTTCTCTGGGCTAGTTGAAAGAGTCTTTTTTAGGAACGTACATGTATATGATTTTTTTTTTATTTAGTACTCTCTTGAAAATCAAATTTGCAAAACTATACAATTATAGACTAATGTTGAAGTCAATATATAGTTTTGCGGACCTGTTTAAAGTGATTTTGACCGAGGACGCAATATCATTTTTTTCACAAAACTATATATTGACCGAAACATTAGTCTAAAATTATTATATTGTATACCACATAAAAAGTAGTAAAAGTTATGCGAAAATATAACAGATATGACGTCTTGAAATCCACATCATTTTCCAGGTCTACACATACTTGTGCGGACCTGGCATGTGAGCGCCAACGGCCAATCAGGATAAAGTATTTATGACAGGTATATGTATACGATATAATAAGTTGTACATTTACGTAGTTAACGCGTACAAGAAAGAAGCTGTTATAAGGCGTTATGCTCCGTCCCTAACGGATTTTTAATAATGAAGCACTTCAAAATTCACTTCAGAAGAATTACAGTTGCAAATAAGTCATAACTGACTAACCTGAGAGAGCAAATTCATCCTTTGTAACCACTTTCTCCTGTAAAATATGAATTAACAACAACTTTTAATCATGTGTCTGTTAGTGTTACGTGATTATTTTCATACTTGAAATTACCCTTTTTAAATACATTTAACATATATTTAAATGTTCGAGGTTAGTCTAAATATCCAGGTATGTAATGGATAACGCCTGTATGCCAAAATCCCAGATGACATTGATGTTGCTTAGTTGGTTACATTTGAATTTAACTATAGTCAGAAGACATCACCATCATAGAGTATACTTTAACATAATGCAGTTTGCCTATATAAGCATAATAGTTTACTTTAATTGCTAAAAGGTTCCAAGCAACATATAGAAAATAAGTGCTTACTGAATGGTGTGCAGCTGTGAAGAAAACTTCTGAAATGCGTGAATAGCTTCCAAAATGTGTGAATAGCTTCTGAATTGCGTGAATAATTTTGAAAAATGGAGACAGAAATGAGTTTTATTTTAACCACTGACGATACTCAACTCAATTTCGTAAAAAGTGCTTCTGATTAAGAGTGCGTTAAAAATTTGAAAAAGAAACAGTGTCGTTAAGATCGACTCGATTGTTGAGACTCCAATTTAAAGCAACCCCAATCATGTTTGTTTAGTAATACTATCTATAAAATCTGCATCATCTGAAATTAGTGTATCCGAAAACAATTACATACGTGCAGTTTACTGACTTAAAAGGTAAACCATTAAGGTATAAAGATGAATTGATATGCAGATAATTTATCTTCGGCGATAGATATTGAAACAGTGCATGTCACAGGTAAATGTATAATACTTTAAAAGAACACTTTACCTGTTCGGTGTAATCGATCACATTTGTTGCAGTTAAAAACAAAATTCTAATCCAAAGATCCATCTTTATCCCGTGTAACCGTACAGACTAATGACTATTTTTAGACATGATGAATATATGCATTGATTAAATCTGAAGATTTCTATAGAAAACCGAAACTGGGAACCCTTTTACGCGTAATATTAACTTTTATTTCACACCCAATTGAAATTTTTTTACATCACGTGAAATAAAATAGAAACCAGTATACATGTAGTACTGTATGATTTGATATGCATTTACGTTTTCTTAAGACTATAATTGCATCATCAGAAACCTACAAATCCAAGAAAACCATATTTTTTTCGTTTTGGACTCTAGTCCCAATAATCCATATTTTTTCCATATTGGACGGGACAACTCGTACGATTTTTTAACCCTTCCGAGTCGTTCGGAGTTACTCCCCTTGTACACAACTCAATGAACATGGTAGTTTTGTTTTCTCACCGTTTTAATCGCATTTTCACACAAGTAAGAAGAAATAAATGTAAAAACAGGATGGGGATGGAAAAAAGAAAATCAACTTTTTCTCGAATTTTACTTCAAAACTGCTATAACTGGAAAGAAAATGATCTAACTAAGAAAATGAATACTCATACATGTAACCCTATGTTTATTTCAAAAATAAAAAAATTACAGTCATTTTTCGATTTTTATGTCTGCTTACAATTAACGTAAAAATAGTCCGGCAGCGATGAGAGATAAAGATGGTATGACAGTATGCTAAAGGTAGGAAAGTATCGTCTGCTGAACGTTGTTCCGGTAGCTTTAGCTATGTCTTCTCTTATCTTGCACCATTCTGTTATAATGTTTTCTGGCAGTACTTCGTCCCATTCAAACTTTCGTTTCCATAGCAACTGCATCAGTATCTTGCCTTTAACAGTGATCGGGCTAAGTAATCCTAGTGGATCATAAATGGACGACGATTCTTTCAGTATTTCACGTTTTGTCAAGAGAGAGTCATTCAATGTTGATTTTACTCTTTGTGGGAACAACAGTTCATCAGTGATAGAGTTCCAGCGCATGCCTAACACTTTAGTAATTTTGTCTTTATCACTAACTCCGTCGAATTTGATGTTTTTTCGTAGCACAGTGTTGTTTGTGCTCCAAGATCTCAGGTTAAAAGAAGCTTGCTGGAACAGGTTTCTGCTGTTAGTGTAGAAATCAAGTAGAGTAGGCTCATCGGGTATGCTTGTAAGTATGTTATCTACGTATAGCCCTTCTTTGATACGTTCTGCTACGTTATGAGGGTATAAGTTCAGGTGCTTCATAATAGTTGCATTCAGTATAAATGGTGAGCACGTTGCTCCAAACAGTATAGACTTGAAACGGTATGCCTGTAATGCACTGTCTGGATTGGTCGGATCTGAAAGCCAGAAGAATCTAGTGACGTCACGGTCGTCAGGATGCAAACTGATGTTCAAAAATGCCTTCTCAATATCTGTGGAGACTGCAAACATGTGGTACCGGAAGCGTAGTAATATGGCCGTCAAGTCATTCAGTTGTGGTGGAGTACTCATCAGGCAATCATTCAAGCTCGGGGAATTCCGTGTTGACTTACAACTACAGTCGTAGACAATTCGTATGGGCGTGGTTGCGGAGTCTTTTTTAACAGGGTGGTGGGGAATGTAATGTACTTTCACACCAACGTTTGATCGGTCGTCTGCAATCTTTTCTATAAACTCTCTATTCTCCTGTTCAGTAATTATTTCATTATACTTTTGCAGTAGTTCCGGTTCTTTTCTCAGCCTATTGATAACATTTTCTGTTCTACGACGGCTTATCAGTTC
>JAUMHA010412567.1:0-10696 GCA_032359765.1 Saxidomus gigantea
ATGATTTCTAGCAACTTTGTTAAAAGCAGTTGTACTCGGGTGAGCGATAAAGGGCCATCATGGCCCTCTTGTTTTAATGGCTTATCGGCACAAATAGAGAATATAAGGTTGATATTGGATAAAGATGATATTGGCCAGGGAAAGCCGCTGTTTGCAGGCCTTTATTCATCAAGTTTGATATCTACAGTTATCAAAACACTGTTAGTAACCTTGCATCTATTTATCATGCAACTGCTTTCAAAGTTCCCCTTTTAACTTTAAAAATATGTGAAGTAAATTCAGTGTTTAGCTCCATATTCATAACATCATTAGCATTTAAATCCTAAACCATTAATGCATGCCCCATTAAAGACTTGACAGGTGAATGGCAGTTAGATAAAACACTGGCATAATCAACTCATCTGCCATTAATGGGTTGGGCTTCAAAATGAAAGTCTTGATGTTAAAAGAATATCAGACCAGTGTTTGTACTGCTACCATGGTAGAGTGGTTAGAGTTGCTTACTCTGTGAAATTACTGTAACCTTTCAATGACCGAGGGTCATAAGTTCGAGCCCTGATACTTCTATGTGAAAAAGTTGGCAGTTTCTTTTGAGGGATAGTGTACCAGTATTGGTATTTTCCAGGAACAATAGTAAGGTATACTGCTTGCATATAAAAATATCTGAAACATGGTTGGAACTTAATTGGTCTTAAATCCCAAACAACAACAGACCAGTGTTGTTAGGTTGTTGTCATAAAAGTTGCATTGTAATGTTCATTATTCTATGTCTGTCCTTATAAATAAAACATTGTCTTCGCTGAGGTTTTGTTTAACTAGATCACTCCATTAAATGTAATGGAAAATTCAGTAAATAACGCCTCTAAACTGAAGTAGACTAATTCTCCTGAACATTCTTGAAATTTACCCTTGATTGATTTTGTTCCCATCATGTTAAAAATACTATACGACCAGATGAATGTTTGTTAGATAAGTGATCCAGGGCCCATATTCACCCTCTTTCAAAGTGTTAAATATGAACAACTTCTTTGGTCTAGTATGTCTGTTGATTCTCTGTATATTTAATGTTTGTTCTGTCTAGAAGCATGGTGTGCTTACAAAACCTGAAGTGTAATTGGCTAACAGTTAATGCCAGAACAGAAAAGGTTAACTGTGTGATCTCTTTGTGCACATGTCACCTTGAACCACAAAAATTATGCAACTGAATTGGAGACAAAGATATATACTCACAATGATAAAGTCCAAGGCAGATCAAATGTGCCACTTAGTCTCACCAGCTGGAATCTTTTAAAATTAAGTGTTTTTTCTCTTAGAAAAATGCAAGTTAAGACAATTTCTCATTTCTGTCTTGATAAAAATGTCAGGAGCTTCAAAATTTAGACAAAATATGCACCCAAGCTCACTCTTTTAGTATCACAGTTTCAAATATTTAATGCCCACCTGATACAGAACTATATAAAAAGTGATAAAAGTAGAGTGATCCAAATGAGAGCACCAACTTACTTTTAGAGAGCACTGATGGGAGGTAACTCACTTAAGTATTTACCGGTAATTCTAGAAGTTGATTGAAAATAACGCACAGAAAATGCTCACTTTTTAACTTACCAGTTGTACTTTATTTTGAATCTGAGATTTTCTTTAGTAGAGGTGTTGTTATTTTGAAATTTTAGGTATGATTTGAAAAGTTTATATTAGAATTAGATTTGTAATTATATATAAGTTCTTTTGCAAGAATGAAGAAACAAGAAAATAAAAGCTTACAAAGAACACTTTATTGCTTAGCTTTAGTACTAAAGGAGAGATTGTTTAACAATGTAAAACTATTAATGGGGCGCTTCTTTTTGCATAGTAAAATTGCCTTTAATTCTGACATGTTAAAAGTTAGAGGGAATTTAAGGCATGAAAGGAGAAAGCTGAAAGTCGCTTTACATAATGTTGAAAGTTATCTTTTAACAAGATTAGCAATGCCGCCATTTAAACCAGTCAGCTTGCACTGCCATACATTCTGATCATGATCTGCACTGTTTGCTATACAGTCAGTAATATTTCACTAAACACCCCATTGATCATTTCATGGTATTTTCTAGAATAAAAGATGGGTCGATTTTACAAATTCAGCAGGGTCACAGTTAGTAAGTACGAATTCAGTCAGATAGTTTCCTGTTTAAGATCAAACTTTTGAAACATTGTTTCAAATACGCATGTTTTTATAAGCGCATGAAATAAACACTGCAAGTTCAAAATACGCATGTGCATCTCTCATAGTTTGAACAGGTTTTTTTTAATTATTTTTTTTAATTTGCATGTGATTAATTTACAAAAGTAACAAAAATTAGTCTTAATTACATGTAGTTAATTGTTAGTTGAGGTATTAATAATGGGACAAGAGAGGACTGAAGAATAATTTGTTGGTAAAATTTACCAACGTCCACTTTAACAAGGGCATAGTCCAATTCAGCTGTATATGATATTAAAGACTAAATAAAGTCAAAGCACGTTCGTACAGAAAATCAAATGCTTTATCTATGCTTAAATGCATGTAAATCAGTGGATATTTTCAACACTAAGGAGTGTTACCTTGGATTCAAAGCTTTATTCTCCTGAAAATACAGTGCTTGTGTCTTGAAGAACACACCAGTGTTTTGTTGTTATTTTAATGTTTTGGGTACCTTTGTAATATTCCTTGTGAAAAACTGTTCTAAAAATACAAATCAAATATATTGATATAATGTACCTTACTTTAAGGTTGTTTTTGGTTTTGTAAGGGTGTCTTTGATTGGTTGTGGAATTTTGTAAGGTGTATTTTGATTAGTTGTGTGGTTTTGTAAGTTGTTTTTTGATTGGTTGCAGAAAGCATCCAGTCTTCCACTTATTGACCTGCTGACACAGAACACAGACTCGGTGGTTGTGAAGATGTTTCAGTATACAAGTTGGCATCAACGAGACAAGATTCCCACATCAACAAAGTCTTTCCTTTACATGATGGGATGTGTAGATGAATGGCAGCAGAACACAAACTCCCAGACTCCTATCTGCGTCATGTCTAAGTATGATACTGTGTAATTGCTTAAACAGTAAGAATAATTAAAGAGGCACTCCCTACATCTAGCAGATTATATTCTAGAAACATAGATTATGTGTTCAATGAACGTAAAATGATAAATAAAATTTCAAAGAAGAACCTATGGCGAAAAATGCCTCATTTCATCACAGTTAATCAATATAGAGGCTATCTGTAATAAATCACATCCACCCATTTATTGTACAACAACAACTCTACATAGATTATTGAATGGTTAATGGTACTGCAGTATACTTTAAACCGCTGATTTGATCGATAATGACTGGAAATGCATAGCTGAAACTTTTAGGTCGAGTTATAATACTTCCAAAGATTCTATTATTTATGTTTTAGAGGTTATTTAGTTTGGCATCAGTTATAGGGTATGTCCCTTTAAGTCTGTCCAAGTATGATATTTGCTTAGGAAAAGATAATATAAGTACTATCTGAGTCCAGTATTATTATGGGTTTCCTTTCTTCCAACCGACCTTAACTTTTTTAATGCCGACCTCTAACTTTTTTTTGAGAAAATGATCAAAAGTGTTTCAGAGCAAACAATGCAAAATGAAAAAATAAGTAAAAACAACCTGCCAACCAACCGACCTTAAAGAGACACTCCCTAAAACTGGTGTCAAATTCATCAACTTAAAAAGCGTACATAATGGAATATTAATTTTGAAAGTATTAATACCTAACCTGAAAGTTAAAACTATACATTCCAGTCATTATCGGTAAAATCTGCGTTTCAAAATTGTTGCAGTACTGTAAACCATTCAATAATCTATGTAAAGATGTTGTTGTACAATTCATGGGTGGTAAGCGATTTAATACAGAAGGCCTCTATATTAATAATTTGTGCTAAAATGAGGCATTTTTCGATATGTTGTTCTTTAAAATTGTATTTATTTATCATTTTACTTTCATCGAACACATTATTTATTTTTGGAGAATGTATTCTGCTACATGTAGGGAGTGCCCCTTTAAATATTTTTGCATATTTTCTTTGCACTTAGTAAAATGAATGCCTGTCTTATGGGTATGGTTGATATTAGGTGAACAATTTTGAAATTAATGCCCAGGTTAAAGAGTGCAAAGACTGCAACATTTAATTTGGGCCCATTAGCTATTTTAGATATGAAACATCAATGTGTCTAAAACCATTAAAATTAAAGAGTGTTATTTTCAGGGATGGATACAGTAAATGTGGCTTGTACTGTACCCTGAACATCTGTTGTGACCAAATACATTGTGAGAAGGAGGTGGACATCGTCAATGCTGTTCGAGTGGTCAAGAAGAACAGACCTCAGCTTATACCCACATTGGTATGAAGAAAATTAATTTACATTGTTGCTCCTATACATTGCTTGTGAACTTTCTGAAGTAGTTCATTTAAAAAATAATGTTTTTTCGTGTTAGGAGAAAGAGGCGATACATAGGGATCACTTTGTCCATCTGTCCGTCAGTCCGTCCATCACAAAAACTTAGCGCTGGCTATAACTTAGACATTTCTTAAGATTTCTTCATCAAACTTTACAATTGTATTGCCTATGACAAAAGGGTCATGATGCCGCCAAATGTTGCAGGTCAAGGTCATATTTGACAGAGTTATACCCCTTTTTGTGCTTAGTTTTTGTTACAGGTTCAGTTAAACTAAATGTTTCTGGTGAGTTGCATAAATCTTTAATGTTTGTTTTCAGGTGGAGTATATCTATTGTTACTCATATATGTCACTGGTTGTACATCTGATGTTAGAGGATTCTCCAAAAATAATGCTGACATCTCCAACTGTGATAGAGGGTGAAATACAGCAAGGTTATGAACTCTTGACTGGTTTCGAGAATATTCTTTGTCCACAACCAACAGAAGTAAACAAAAATGGAACCAGTCTAAAAAATCTGAATCACACAAGTGCTTTCACAGCAGATTTTCAAAGTGACTCCAAAGATTCATCTTATGATGGTTTAAATACTCATGAAGGAGATTTTCAAACACTTTTAGGTGGTGAAAAACATGTAGAGAGTGGTCACAAAAAATCCTCAGGAATTTTAATGGAGAATGTCAACGGTCATATTCACAAGAATGGTCGGATGCAGTCTCATAAGGAGGAAAAAGTGACAGCTCCGGCTGCTCCAGGTCGCGTACACGTCTGGGATCCAGACGCAGTTGCTCATTTCAACGAACCTGCTTCGGCAGAGCTCAAAATGCCAAGAAGACAGAGCACCAAAAGACGGCCTTTTTATCGCCAGAATGCTCAAGAACTGAATGAAATTCGTGCTGTAAACTCTTCAGTGTCAACAAAAATGGACATATTAGAGTCCAGTTATTTGTGATCTTTACCATTTTTCACTTTTTTTTCCTTTTAATATACAAACCTTTTTATTACCAAGGTTTTTTGTGTTCAGAGAATGTACATACCATAATCGGAATATTATTAATATTAATGATTGTGCAACTTTTTCTGCTGTTTGAGGACCTGAGGTCAACAATCGCTCAACTGGCTAATATGATTTCAGTCAGAGACTTTTTCTAATAGCCACTTTGATCCTAAATAAAAAGTAACTCTAAATTAATGTAAAATTTGTAAGTTTATATTCCTACAATAGGTTTTTGTTTGTCACACAGAAATTTATCATACCAAATTGTGATGTTCTTGTTTTCTGGGTAATGACATAGGTGTAATAAAGATCGTATCTAGGTAGCTAAAATGTTACAGCAACTGACCTTTAACTTTTGGGTAAGATGGGTAGTCAACTTTCAGGACTACTGTTTGTAGCTTTGACATTAACCATGTGACGCAGAACTTGTGTGAGAAAATCTTACTGACCAAATGCTTGAAAACAATTTTAAGCTTTTTAGCCAAGTAGATAATCTTTTTGACTTGATTTTCATTTTTTTTTTGCAAGAAGTATCATTTTAGTTTTGTATCAGAGAAGAAAAACTGCACTGCAACCTTTATATAACATTTGTGGTTGCTTAATGAGACCTACCACTGATATTGTTAGTTTTTTAGCTCTGTTTTCATGAGCTTTTCAATAGTTTGTGCTTGATATTTCCTGCTTGTACATAGCAAGATGTTTGTACAGCAAGGCTTGGCCTGGAGGAAGACCAGGGGTGGCAAGGGAAACCAGGGGTGGGGTGGGGAGACCAGAGGTGCAATTGGGGAGACCAGGGGTTCGGATGGGGAGACCAGGAGTGGGGTTTAGAATACTTTTTCAAAGCTCCCAAGCTCATTCCTGTATGTATTCAACTGAGGGAAAAATAGTTCTGCAAAGAACTGTTTTTGTTAAAAAGGGAAACAGTGACAAGACTTCTCCTTGTTTCCAAAGTCTGGACTGATCCCACTACTGGTATGTGTACATTACATGACAATGCCTTTTATCAGGTATACAGTAAAGATAAGATGGCAAAACAATTAGTACATTGACACCTACATTTGTAGAGAAATTTAGTATTAACACCTATGTTAAGAGAGGTTGCAGTGTATATTTGCCGTGATGTGCCATTTCCCATACAAAGCTTTTTACTTTTTGCGCTCAACTTAAACCATGACCTGCATAGTTGTTTTTTCATTATTTTTTTAACTTAGCTCATTTTCATACAGCGTAGTTAAGTGATAGGAAACTGTTTTTCTTCCTGAAAATTAGTGTTATAATAGCCGCTCCCGAGGATTTGCTCATCATACTGCTTGCAACACAATGTACAACTATCTTTGTTACGAGGTTGGGTGGGGTTTAGTGGCAAGAAAAATATTGATGACTTTTAAACAGTTATTTGCCTATTTGTTAGTTTGAAAGTGTTTTTAAAGAAATGTTTGCAGTTTGAAAGTGTTTTTAAAGAAATGTTTGCAGTTTGAAAGTGTTTTTAAAGAAATGTTTGCAAAGAAGCTACCAAGTTAGCTTGCAGAAGGGTTTTATGCTTGCTTTTGAATGAGACAAAATCACTAAATGACCTTAAGCCCACATATAGCAAGGTCATACTTTTTACAGAAATATGGGGAGAGATTAGCTCTTGCCTAAAATAAACTTAATTAACCTTTAAAAAAAAAAAAACTTCTTGCCATGGATAGATAAATTTGAAGAATTGGAAAAATTTATCAATACAGAAATTGGCGAAAAATTGGGGAAGCGGTCTGAGCATTTGTTGAATCAAGTTTGGTCTCGAGTCATATCATGGAGATAAGAATATTTAAGTTTTCAATTAAAAAAATGTTCAAATAGATTCTAATAATTGCTAAGTACTTTCTCTTTTTCTTAAATTTATATTAAATGACAAAATGTTTGATTTTATTCTGAAAAGCGTGTTACAGATGACAAAAACACACACACATCGTGCACAAAATATTTGAAGAGAGGAATTATATGGTAGATCACACATTTGCAATATGTCTTACATGACAGTGAAGTTGTGTTAAGAATATGAAAACAGCTGGTGTATATTAATTAGTCTTTGCTCAAACACTTTTTGTCAATGGGGTCGGATTTGGTGAACAAAGTTCAAAGAGAAATTTGATTTGAAGTGAAACCTCATCAAATCTGTTGTATATGACAACTTTATATGAAGCATTAGCTTTATTCACAGTAGTATGATTATGAAGCCAGTTACAGAGATAAGCAACATCAAATTACACAGTAAGGGATGAAACTTGTCAAACATTTGAGTAAGCAGTTAGTCCTGTTTTTTAAACTACTTCACGTTAAATATTGCTGGAATAATGCAGATATCATATTTTTACACTAAAGAGTAAGGGGCGGGGGATATACTGGATTCTGCTTTTCATCCGTCTGTCTGTCCGTAGACAGAATCTTGTGGACACTATTAGATGTAATGATTCTCCACAGAAGTGATAAGTACCATGCTTAGTTGTGCATGGTCCACGTTTCAGGTTAGTAGGTCATGGTCACAGGGGCTCGACATAATAAAATCTTTTACGCTCTTAATCTACAAAACCCCTGGTCAGAATTTAATGATACTTCACAGAAGTGATAAGTACCATGCCTAGTTGTGCATGTTTCAATAATTAAAGCATCAAATGTTACATAAACATAATATACTGTGTCAGTGCAGTGTTCAGGGGATATTCATCACCTTCAGTGATAGTTCTAGTTTGAGTAATTATCAGACAATACGAGTAATTTTCTTTAATTTGTCGAATTTGAATCATTTCATGCACCAGGTCTATGAAAGATGGTTGCTGATACTGAATTTTTAGAATACATGTATATTAAAATTGTGATCCCAGTACATTACATAGTTTGTAATACTGGAGTATACAAGAGTTTTTGTGGGTATTTGGATGTTATCCAACACACATTTTGCAGATGTCAGTTAATTAAATCTTGAATAAACATTTCAAGGTTTACAGGGCAAGGATATTTGTTTGAAACATACATGGACAATCTTTAAGAAGAAGTGTCATCGCTTTTGTATAAAGTTTTCATTACTATGTTTGACTCGAGCAGTTTTTCATCTGCTTGATTGGCTTACTTAATGAAAGAATAAAGTTCGTACAGTATTCATTTTTTTCCTACAGTTTATTTGTAACTGTCACATTCCCACATTTGTTGAATGACATGTTTATGTATTTCACAAGAGTCAGAGTTTTTGGATGTGGAGAAAGTTATCCCATTTTGATTTTTTCTTTTTGAATTTTCACTATTGTTGCATGTGTACAGATGCACTGTTTTCTGCTCACTGTGTGTAATACAGAACTGTGGTCACAGGGTAACAAGAGGCTGCATACCAACAAAAATGAGCTAGTTTTGAATCTATATGAATGTCACATCATACTGACAGGTGTCACATACTGACTTGTGTCACTATCGCCAAGATTAGTGTGACAGTATGGCTTGATGCAGCTCCAGGTTTTGGACCCGTAACCTATCAGTGCGATGTGTTTTCAACCTACACCTCTGCTTAGGGGTCTTAAATAATATGAATAGTAAGCCATACAATATCAGCAGAGTTTGGATGATTAACCTTTTCATGTGACACATCTTCAACCTACCCCTATGTACAGTGGTTTCAACAATTGTGAAGGATGACTCGCACCATATCTTACACGTGAAACTTGACCGGAACTACAAAAGGTCATGGAGCTGTCCAGGCGGTCTGTGCTGGCCCCAGGCACCATTTGTAAAGCTGTTGACTGACCCTCAGCACGAAGCACATACTTGCTTGAAAAAGGCATTATACATTTATTTCTTGGATGTTCCTATATTTCTATGCTACACGCAGCTTTAGGCTGTAATTGTCCATTACAAAAGAAGAAAGGTCAAAAGTTTCACAGCATAAATTTTCAGATTCAAACATTTGGAAAAAAGTTGGGATCTAACCATCATCTTGCTTTAACTAGTCCTTCACAGTATTTGTACAAATATTTCATGCTCCAGTTATCCTGTGACCACACCCACTTGTTCATGAATTAAGTACAGTGATTTGTATTTGTCTGTTAACTGTTGCAGATTTTTGTATTTTTATACATTTAAACGTTCAGTATTCTATGTTGTGAATATGATCGATTATTTTTCACCGTTTCCAGTCATTACCTTTTTTATAAACAGATACTTTGTTAACCATGATGCACCAAAACAGTGTAATACAGGATTTGAAAAAGAAATTGGATTCTTTTTTTTTTGACATCTTGCTAATATTTTGGCTAATCTTCATTAAGATTTACAGTCCATCTGACCGACTGGCAAGAGTTGTGCCCCCTGAAAGTGTTTCACTTGGACACCAAGCATGCATATTTGCATTTTAATGCCCAATATTGCATTTTAATGCCCAAGTGTTACCATTACTTTCAAGCTGTTTCAACCAGGCCTTGTGTGCGACATACCGTCTTGCTGTAGTAAATGTTTTTTAAAGTCCTCCAGGTATGCTGCAGACAGGAATTACTACTGTATGAACTGTTTCTGAAAGTCTGGAGCCATATGTACAAACTTGAAATTGGCAGTTGCTGTTGAGGTACATTGCAAAACACATCCTAGTGTTGTAAGAATTATACATGTATACAGATTGTTCCGTGCATGAAACTGTTAGTGTTTCATTTAAACGTCTATTCCAATATCTACATGGTATTTTTGTAAATATGATGAGTCAGAAAAATAGTCAGGTGTTTCACAAATGTAAGTAGGTGTTTCACAAATGTAAGTAGCTCTTTCTGGCTATTCCAGTTTACAGGTACTAAATCCGAAGAAAAACAACTTGAGTGTACACTGTACAGGGTTGTACATTTCCATTGATCAAATTCTTTTTCATTGGTAGGTGCTCTTTAATATTGCTTCATGCAGATAGCATCCTTTCCTTTTGTTTACCTTTGATAAATATGGTTACACAGCAGAGACCCAAACTTCAGTTATACAGTGCAAATAGATACGATATATGTGTTGAGATTGCACTGAGATGTTGAAAGTGCGAACCAATGAAAGAGTTGTATTTCTGTTGAATAAGATAAAATTATAGTAAGTGGAGTTTATGATTGTTGAATAATTATTATGCCAGTTCTAGATTTTACAGAAAAATAATATTGATTGTTTAAATGACTTTGGCACAGAAAGAGATATTTTTCATAATAACAGGGTGATACGATTTTAACATCTTGTAACTTTATATGACATTTTATAACGATGATCAGCC